>CM024199.1:26139213-26409213 GCA_013435755.1 Amphilophus citrinellus | reverse complement strand
CCACAAAGTATTGACTCAGGGGGGCTCAATACTTTTGCACACCGCACTTTTCAGTTTGTTTATTTGTAAAAAATGTTTTGGATCATGTATAATTTTCTTTCCACTTCACAATTGTATACCACTTTGTGTTGGTCTTTCACATTAAATTCCAGTGAAATATATATATATATATATATATATATATATATATATATATATATATATATATATATATATATACACACACACAGAGACCACAAACTGATTCATGTCTCTAACCATTTTTCTCCACTCGGTGACACACCTGCCGAGGAACAAACTCTGTTTACTGGCGACTCTGTTTTGAGAAACGTGAAGCTAGAGACACCGGCGACCATGGTCAAATGTCTTCCAGGGGCCAGAGCAGGCGACATTCATGGAAATTTGAAACTGCTGTCTAAGGCTAAATGTAAATTTGATAAGATAATTCACGTCGGTAGTAATGACACCTGGTTATGCCAATGAGAGGTAACTAAAATTAATATTGACTCGGTGTGTAACTTTGCAAAAACAATGTCGGACTCTGTAGTTTTCTCTGGGCCCCTCCCCAATCAGACCAGGAGCGACGTTTAGCCGCATGTTCTCCTTGAATCGCTGTCTGTCTGAGTGGTGTCCAAAAAACGACGTGGGCTTCATAGATAATTGGCAGAGTTTCTGGGGAAATCCTGTTCTTGTTAGGAGAGATGGCATCCATCCCACTTTGGATGGAGCAGCTCTCATTTCTAGAAATCTTATTAACCTCCCTAAAACCTGACTACCCAGGTTTCAGACCAGGAAGGAAGCAGAGTTGCAGTCTTACACGCCTCTCTGCAGCTTCTCTCCTCCTGCCATCCCCGCAAAACCCCATCCCCATAGAGATGGTGCCTGCCTGATTTAGGCATAAAAATTCAAAAACAAAAAACAATATAGCATCTTCAACTGCACCACAGAGTAAAATAGTTAAATGTGGATTATTAAATATTAGTTCTCTCTGTTCTAAGTCACAGTAAATGATTTAATAATTGATCAACATATTGATTTATTCTGCCTTACAGAAACCTGGTTACAGAAGGATGAATATGTTAGTTTAAATGAATCAACACCCCCGAGTCACAGTAACTGTCAGAATGCTCAAAGCACAGGTCGAGGAGGAGGAGTAGCTGCAATCTTCAATTCCAGCTTATTAATTAATCAAAGACCCAGACAAAGTTTTAATTCTTTTGAAACTCTGACTCTTAGTCTTGTCCACCCTAACTGGAAAACTCAAACCCTGTTTTATTTGTTATTATCTATCATCCACCTGGTCCTTACTCAGAGTTTCTGTCTGATTTCTCAGACTTTTTATCTGATTTAGTGCTCAGTTCAGATAAAATAATTATAGTGGGTGATTTTAACATCCATGTAGATGCTGAAAATGACAAAAAGAAAAGCCGATTCCCTGAAAGCCCCCCTACTGTCTGATCATTTCTTAGTAACATTTACATTTACTTTAATGGATTACACAGCAGTGGGGATTTATTTATTTTTTTTATTAATTCCTTTCTTTAACCAGGTAAAACCCCATTGAGATCCAGATCTCATTTGCAAGAGGGACCTGGGCAGAAAATCTGCAACAGAACAACCTGTTTACACAAAAGTAAAACAAGTTAAACCATATACACAAGTTACAATTACAAAACAGTTTAAAAGCAGTGACACAGATTAAATGACTCACGTTGCTTGTTTTTAAGAATTGCTCGAAATAAATCCAATGATATAAAATGCGACATCTTGAGTTCAGACTGGACCTGATTCTATGCTATCGGAGCCATAACGCTGAATGCTTGCTTCGCTTTTTCTGTTCTAACATGTGGTACTAGCAAAAGAATGGGCAGTAGTAGATTATTGTAAGAGAGATTTTATTGTTGTTTAATATATTTATTAGGAGGAAATCAAGGACATGAAAGTACCATGTACAAGGCACAGGCCTGCACATGTTTCATCAAGATTTTACATTTTTTCATTTTTTTAAAGCACACACACCCACAGTAATACAAAAACAAAACAAAAAACATGTACAAAAAATAATACAAAAAAGCAAGACACAATCAACGACTGAACAATAATACATGATCCTCACAATCAGGATGAAGACTGATCCTATAGAAGCATATTTCTTTTAACTGTGCATATAATAAAACAATATTCAGTCGGAAATCCTGGTGATTCACATTTTATAGTTAATCACATTCTCTATATGAAAGCTTTAACATACAATAAAACAAAAAACAAGGGAAAAAGGGTTTAGGACGGGAGTAGGGGACGGTCCCGGACTAGCTTCAGGCTGATGCGGAAAAGTTCAAAAAACCTTGCCATTTTTTATTAAATTGGTTAGGTAAGCCTCGTCTTGAGTATCTAATTTTCTCTACGTTCAGAAATGACATAACGTCATTAATCCAACATTCCCTTATTGTACCACTGAGTAAAGGTCAAGCCAGAAAATGCTGGCTGAAACAAATGGTTTTTAAGCAATGGGATGAGAGTTGAGGCTGATGTGAACCTGAAATGTTTTCTGAACTGAAACCATATTTTTAGAGTAGAACTAACTGCTGGGTTATCAGTGAAGCCAGAGGGGTTGGACATGTTAGGACCAGTCAAAAGTGCAATGAGAGAGGACCGGGAGCATGACTGGACTTCTAAATGACACCAAGTAGTCATAATAGAATTGGACCAAAACACAATTTTAAAGATGTTTTCCGCCCAGTAATAGAATTGAAAATTGGGTAGACAGAGCCCCCCCATCAAACTTACATCTTTCCAGTACTGTCCTGCGAATTCTGGGTACTTTACCTTTCCATAAAAATTCTGATATAATAACATTAATTGATTTAAAGAATGACTGGGTTAAAAAAACAGGCAAGCACTGGAACAAGAACAAAAATTTGGGTAAAACATTCATCTTAATAACATTAATCCTTCCAATCAAGGACAGAGGAAGGGAGCTCCATCTCAAAAAGTCTGCCTTGACCTCAGCCAATAATGGAGAAAAGTTAGCGGAGGGAAGGGACTTCTAGGTCCTAGTTACATGAACCCCCCAGATATCTAATCCCGGAGGCACTCAGTTTAAATATCAAGAGATTTATAGATAAGGTGTTAACCGCGAAGCATTCACCCTTACCAATGTTAAACTTGTACCCAGAAAACGATCCAAATCTATGAAAAAATGAAAGAATTGCTGGGATGACTTTAACGGGATCTGACACATACAGTAATAGGTCGCCAGCATATAAAGATAATTTAAAGTCCTTGTGTAAACGGGTTATACCTTTGAAAATATTAGATGTTTTTAAATATAAAGACAAGGGTTCAATTGCAAGTGCAAATAAAAGAGGAGACGGGGCATCCTTGACGGCAGCCCCTGTTCAAAAGAAAATAATCTGAGAGAACCCCATTGGTACTGATGCTGGCACATGGTAGAGTGTAGAGCAAAGGAACCCATTATATAAACCCATATCCAAATCCAAATTTAGCAAGAACTGCGAACAGATAGTCCCACTCCACCCTGTCAAAGGCCTTTTCTGCATCGACCGAAATTACAACTTCTGGTGTGGCAGTGTTGCCACGTGAGTAGATGACACTAAAGAGAGTACGAATATTATAAAAGAGCGATTTTAAGAGAGATTTTAAATAAGATGGAGCTAAACCGAGTAGAGATTAAAAATGAGGATCATCAAGTGATTGTATCTAATTTGTTCATGTAAATGTGGAGTCTTAGTCACACACTAAGGTTAATTGTGGAATCCAACAGGGTTCTGTGCTAGGACCAATTTTATTTACTCATGCTTCCCTTAGGCAGTATTATTAGAAAGCGTTGCATCAGTTTTCATTGTTATGCAGATGATACTCAGCTTTATCTGTCCATGACACACATGATTTAGTTAAACTGCAGGAATGTCTTAAAGACATTAAGGCCTGGATGACCTCTAATTTCCTGCTTCTAAATTCAGATAAAACTGAAGTTCTTGTACTCGGCCCCACACATCTTAGAAACATGGTGTCTAACCAGATACTTACTCTGGATGGCATTACTTTGGCCTCCAGTAACACTGTAAAAAATACTGGGAGTCATTTTTGACCAGGGTATGTCCTTCAATGCACATATTAAACAAATATGTAGGACCGCTTTTTTGCATTTGTGCAATATTTCTAAAATTAGAAACATCCTTTCTCAGAGTGATGCTGAAAAGCTAATTCATGCATTTATTACTTCTAGGGTGGACTATTGTAATTCATTATTATCAGGCTGTCCTAAAAGCTCCCTGAAAAGCCTTCAGCTGATCCAAAATGCTGCAGCTAGAGTACTGACAGGGACTAGAAAGAGAGAGCAGATTTCTCCCATATTGGCTTCTCTTCATTGGCTCCCTGTTAAATCTAGAATAGAATTTAAAATCCTTCTCCTCACATACAAGGTCTTGAATAATCAGGCCCCATCTTATCTCAAAGACCTTATAGGAACCTTATTACCCAAGTAAAGCACTTCATTCTCAGACTGCTGGCTTACTTGTGGTTCCTAGGATACTTAAGAGTAGAATGGGAGGCAGAGCCTTCAGCTTTCAGGCCCCTCTTCTGTGGAACCAGCTTCCAGCTTGGATTCAGGAGACAGACACCCTCTCTATTTTTAAGATTAGGCTTAAAACTTTCCTTTATGATAAAGCTTATAGTTAGGGCTGGATCAGGTGACCCTGAACCATCCCTTAGTTATGCTGCTATAGGGCTAGGCTGCTGTGAGTGTTTCTTTCATTCACCTTTTTTACTGTTTACTCTGCATTTCATCTCTGGCTCTCTTCCACAGCATGTCTTTTGTTTTCTCTCCCCTCAGCCTCAGCTGGTCCCAGCAGATGACTGCCCCTCCCTGAGCCTGGTTCTGCTGGAGGTTTCTTCCTGTTAAAAGGGAGTTTTTCCTTCCCACTATTAACAAGTGCTTGCTCATAGGGGTCATTTTGACTGTTGGATTTTCTGTGTAATTATTGTAGGGTTTTTTTTTTTTGCATTTTTGGCCACAGCAGCTTTTGCTAGCAGTGGAGAGAGACAGGAAATGGGGGATAGATACAGGGGAAGACACACGGGTAAACTGGCGACAGGCTGGGACGCGAACCCGCGCCGCCCGCACCACAACGCGGCATATATATGTGGTCGCCGGCTTCACCACTAAGCCACCCAGGCGCCCCTATTGTAGGGTTTTTACCTATAGACTATATAAATACAGTTAAATTTAACTGAATACTAGGCAGATAAAATATCCGGAGTTGACTCCAACCCCTGAACTTTTATATGGCTGCTGTTCACTGGAACGCTCCTTACAATGTCTTGTGAGATGTGAACTCAAGCAAAGGAAACCATCTTTTGGCTGGGAGCATACAGTTACACATCATCTGTTAAACATGGTGTTGACTGATGACGCACTATGCGTCATGGCAGGGTTATGTATGAATGTCAGTGGAGCTAGATCACTAGTGCATGTCCTCTGATAGAAGTAGCAGCATGAATTCTGTACAGAACTATACTCTCTGCTCAGAGAGTCAAATTCTGCAAAACTGATATTACGGTGCTTCACATTGCAAATGGATAATGACCCAAAGTAAAGGGAAAGCAAGAAAACACCACTGCTCTGATTTAAAAGAAAAATCAAAAAACTTAATAATGTTTATTAAAATACATTACCAGCATAATTTAAAACAAAATAAACATCACAAGATATAAATACCATGCAAGATTCCAATACCAACCATAAAACAGATATCTAATTACATAAGAGGAAAAAAAAAAACATCTGCAAAGAAAACAATGCAAAAAGTTGCAAAAAACCCCCCAAAATAAACAAAACAAAACAAAACGAAAACAAAAACAAAGCAAACAACAAAACAAAACAACAGTAGCCTTTTTACCTCAGGATTGAACTGATCTGATTAGAATATTGGACGGGTGGTTCTATAATTTTAACTTAAATCTTTTTATAAACCTAACCATTTTTTGTGCCTGAAACCCCAGTAAACAGTCAACTGAAGCAAAAGGTAAAAAAACAAAATCAAAAATTGAATGAAATTATTCTCTCACGCTATTGTCACACACTAGTCTCTTGGAGGAAACTTGTGTGGGTGTCATGGTCCCCGAGTGCTCCTGGTCAATTGGATTTTGTTTTCGTATTTATCTTTTTTTTTTTTTTTTTTTTTTTGTGGGTGTGTATATTTGTGGATGTGTTGAGCAATATCTTACCTATATTCAGAAGTGGGTGGTGGCTCCATCCAAAGGTCCATATACTCACCTGTTGCGGGTTACTCATTACTCAGGTGCTTCTCATGGGTGCAGAAGACATGGGTTCATAAGCTGGTGGAAGCCTTCAGTTGTTGCCAGATCGTTGCATCAGTCAGGTACTCACATTGGCTCCTGTTTTTGGCTTTTTCCTCCTTTTTCATGAATGGACTAACCCAAGTAGGTAAGGTCTGTACAGACCTTACCTACTTGGAATCCCCTATAGAGTTTTTGTGTTAGTGAATGTGTGTGTGTGAAGGCCACGGGCAGCCAGGAGTCTCAAGCTACCCACAGATCATGCTCTGCTCTCTGTGGTTTAATTACCTTTGTACATAAACTCTGAAAACTACTTCCAGTGTCCTGCGAGTGAGTCCTCATGTGTATCGTGACCATGGGATTGTTAGGTGGTTAGTTGTCAAGTTTTGTGTGCTTGCAGGACCCAGAATGATTCAAAACCCTATCAAAGTGTTAACTGCCCCCTTAGTATGATTACTGAGGTGAAAATGATGATCTTTCTGGAGGATGGACAGTCATTGGGATAAAAGAATGCAGAAATGCTTGTTAATTAGTTTAGAGAGAGACCATGCAAGAAGAAAAGACAGATAACAAAAGATGTGGGGGTTTGTAGTGTTAATTAGAACTAATGTTCTGTTTCATAAAGAAAAAAACTCGTGGTGTGAAGTATGTTCACACAAAGCTCTGTATGTTTAAGGGCTTTGATGTAACTTTACTCCTCCATCTCCTCTCTTTCCTCTTTTGTAATGACAAGTACATTTTTCCTCACACTGTATCCAATTACCCAACTGTTAGATGTCTTGATTGATACATGGGAGCAGACCTCAGTGTGTATGCATGAGTGTATGTGGGCACATGTGTGCAGCATGTCAGTGCAGGCTAATTACCAAATCTCCAGATGAATGTTAGTGTGCAACACAGTCAGGGTGAAGTATCGCATCAGCCATCAGCAGCAGCAGCAGCAGCAGCAGCAGCAAGTATACGTGGGATAGATCAGGGTGCCTACAGGCCTCATTAACCTCCACTCAGTGCTCAAGGTTGTGTGTGTAAGCACTTACCTGTTTGTGTGTATGTGTATGTGCCTAGCATTATGACAAGACTTCATACGTGTAATTGGAGACTATGCCACTTACACACCAATAGGGACTTGAGTTTTCATATTGCCTGCTTTAACATAACAGGCAGATGTGTTTTTGATTACTGGCCTAAGAGAGGAGTGGTGTTTTCAATGAGATGAGCTCTGCCTCCAGGCATAAGATTTCCTTAAGAGCTATATGCCAATTTATAAATTACACATGACCAGACAGCAGACACAAACTGTTGAAATAACTCAAACTCTGTCATGATGTGGCATTTATTTCAGTTATTTGTGGTTTTATTTTATAATCACTGAGTTGTATTAATCATGTCTTCAGTCAGTGGTATTTGCAGCCTGTCTTCCTCTTTCCCCTCTTTTTGTACCACACCTGTCTTCACTCAGTATTTAGTATATATGCCTGCAGTTATCCTCTTTTTATTTGCCAGATTGTTTTGTGTCCTTACTCAAACGTTCTAGACGTTCCTGTTTTTTCTCGTGTTTCTGATATTTTTCTTGTTTCTTTCTGTATAACCTTCTGGACTGTTTATGTCATGTGTGGCTGCACGGCTGGCAGGAGATAGACCCAAAGTGCAGGACTCAGGAAGCAAAACGTGAACTCAAAAACAGGTTTAAACAGGTCTTTCAAAAAACAAAATCCAAAATAAGGCAGTGCTGGAGCCATGAATTCAAACATTCAGAATACGGGGGGGGGGGGGGGGGGATACGCAACAAGGGAGGACACAGCAAAAGCCAAGAGGAGCACTGAGGTATAAATACACACGAGATTATGAGACGAGGGGCAAACACCTCGGAGGACAGCTGAAATTCAGGAAACAAGAGAAAAGAAGTCAAACTAACACAACACACTGATTCATTTTAAACCAAAATAAACCTGGACGTAACTAATAGAGAGCTGGACACACATTACAGAGGAAAATGGAGGAGCAGCAACTTTTACTAAGGGAACCACTGGGGATGACTGAGAACTCCAAAACTAAGAGCATAAAAATAATTAACAGAAAAACTCTAAATAATCACCCAAATCCAAAACCTGTCTAACAATAAACTAAACCACTGAAGCACAGAATCCTGGGAGTTTGACATTTGCCTGCTCCGCTACTGGATTGTTTATCTTGCGGACAGTCTCACTCTATATGACTGTTGCCTATTTCTGGACTAAAGAGTTGGATTTTGGAGTTTAACTTTCATCAGTGTGCCCTGTGTTTGGGTCCTCCTCCTCTTAAAAAAATTTCAGATTATTGTTGAGACCTGTGGTAAATCTATAGTTTTGGGACGTGCTGACTAATTTGTGCTGGTATGTGAACAATATGCCAAAGATTTCCTTTACAAATGAGTGGGACAAAGACTGGGACTGCTTTACGTTTCCTATTCACTTCTGTATGACATTTCGAAGTACATCACAGTTGAACTCTGTGATGACAGTCTAATTGGAGATGAATCATCTCTGTGTTAGCCCTGGGATAGATCGGCAAACTGTCCAGGGTGTACCGCGCCTCTCACCATATGTCAGCTGGGATAGGCTAAAGTCCAACTACAAACCTGAACTGAATCAGTAGAAAAAAAAAATGGATGCATGTGGTGAGGTGGAAGAGACCTACATTTCTGCATCTCATGCTGAGTTTTGATCTTTTTCTCCTGAAAAAAAAATCAATCAACCAGATTTTAAAGCTAAATAAATCAAACTTGAGTTGTTTTAACGGCTCATTATCTGTACATGATTTATAAAGAGTGTGTGTCAGTAACACCCCACCTATTCCCTTGTGGCAAGAGGTATACATTTGGGATTAGTTGCAAAATTCATCAGGAAACTTGAATAAAGACTGACAAGAAAAGAATTACGGAGACTTGATATTTGCCACGAGCAGAAGGATGTGATTATCAGCTTGATGGCTAGATGCATCATGCATGAGTAAACAAGGACAGTTATATGAATCACACTTTTGTGCTGCTGAATTAAAGATTAAAGTATGCATTCCATAATAAAACTGCCTCATTTTATAAAAAGATGGACCTATACTATGATACAATATCTATTACAGAGGTTTGTTTTAAAAAAAGAAAAGTAACACAAAATGGTGGAGTGAAGGAACATAAATAGGTATGTCAATCTAAAAATGGCAATTAACCCCGTGTGTGAGTATGATACCTGAGACTGCCAATGAGGCACAGCAGCTTTTATAATCACTCACTGCAGCTCACAGAGGTAAACATGGGGTGTGTGCATGGAAATTTACTAAAATAAAACCTTGCTTGTGGAAGGTGGAGACACTGACTATGTCAGTGAGTGTATGGTCACATTCAATCAAGCCATTAATGAATTTAACAGAGACCAAACGGCAGTCCGTGCAGTAGAAACACCCGTCTTCTCCCCCACCAAAGAAGGCCAAGGTGGTGTCATTGGCAGGGAAGGTGATGGTCTCCATCTTCTGGAATGCAAAGGGCATTGTGTTCATTGACTACCTTCAAGAAGGCCATGCTATCAATGAAGAATACTATGCCAACTTGATGAGGCAGCTGCAAAAGGCAGTCAAGTGAAAACGACCTGGAAAACTGATGAAGGGGGTCCTGTTTCACCAGGACAACGATCCTGCACACAAGTTTGTGGTTGCAATGGCTGCTGTGCATGACTGTGGCTTTGAGCTGGTGGATCACCCTCCATATTCTCCTGATTTGGCACATCTGACTATTTTCTGTTCCCCAACATGAAAAAAACACTTGGATGGGAAGCCATATCGGACCGATGATGAGGTCATCTGTGCTGTTAAGGACTTTTTTGAGGGTCAGGATGAGAGCTTCTATACCACGGGAATCCAAGCGCTGCAACACCGATGGAAGAAGTGTGTGGACTGCAGGGAAGACTATGTCAAAAAATAAAACTTTTGGTCAAGTTCGAGCATTGCATCGTGGTCAGCCTATGAACTTTTCAGCCCACCCTTGTACACACAGTTCACATGTGATTGCTCAGCTAAATACCAGGGCAACTGCATTGTGAAATTTGCAGATGACACAGCAGTGGTGGGACTGATATACCACGATGACGAGTCACTCTGTTTGCAGGAAGTGGAATATTTTGTGAACTGGTGTGGGAAACATAATCTCTGCATCAATGTAGAGAAGACAAAGGAGCTAGTCATAGACTTTAGGAGGAACACCCACACCCCCTATTCTCAGTTCATCAGAGGAGCAGTTGTCGAAATAGTCTATAACTTCAAATACCTCTGAGTCCACATTTACAGGGACTTGACATGGACCATTAACACCTCCAGTGTCATTAAGAAGGCCCACCAACACCTCTATTTCCTAAGAAGGCTGAGGCAGGCTGGCCTCAGCACCTACGTGTGTGTTGGGTTGAGAGTGTGCTTGCTTTGTCCATCACCACCTGGTACAGGACCTGCTCTGCTGCTAACAGGAAGCCGCTGCAGAGAGTGGCGGAAGCTGCCCCAACGATCGCTCGTAGCAGCCTCCAGCCCAATGATTCACATCAGCAGGTGCAGGAGCAGTGCAGCCTGCATTATGAGTGATCCCACCCACCAAGTCCATAAACTCTTTGACCCTGTCCCCTCAGGCAGGAGAGTGCGATATATCAAAGCCAAAACAAGAAGGCTCACCTTTTTATTGTTTATGACACGATAGGACACGTTTATGTACATCATGGGTCCTGAGGACTGAAGAAACCTGCTACCAGCTTATTCCTCCCAGGTTTCGGCGTGTTCGTTTATCGAACAGGAATGACACTCAACAGCGGAATAAGGAGTCCAGTTATTAAATTTAATTAACCATTTGTCACACAGTTTTACAGATTAATCTGGGTCAGGACTGCATGCCATGCCCAGTATGGTACTGGATATGACATGAAGCACTGGCACATTCTTTTTCAGCTTACAGTTTCATATAGTCACAGCTTATCTGTCTTGGTTACATCATTATACAAAACAAAATGTGGAAAACAGAGAATTTCAACAGCTGGGTGACCTCGAAGTCTCCAAATCTATCATTGTGTAGTCTCCATCAGTGTGGTCCGTGGCCCAGTGAGAACACAAAGTTCCTGATGACACTAAACATTATAAGCTTCTGTATTTTTAATCAGTTATGTTTATCTTCCAGTCTAAGACAAATTTCTCAGGCAAATAAATATACATAAGGTAAGGGGACACATATACCATGAGTATATTCCTTCAGGACAAATTTCACATTTATTTAGAAACATGGGGGCAAATTAGTGACTAAATCCTAGGCTATAAGTGACCAAGGGCAACTATTAATGGAAATCTCTGTGCAAACCTGCTGCAGCTGCATGGGAAGTCCTTTTTATGAATATAAATACGACAAGTTGAGACATCTTTACTCAAGAGAAGGCCACCAAAAACTCACTTGAGGACAGAGATGATTCTACTGATACATGAGTGAAAGGAGAATTCAAGAGGCTGCTGTGTGTGTCCCTAGTGAATTACTTGTTAATGGACTGTGATAGAAACAGGCAGTTGGCAAGGGTTGTAGAACAGGAGGGGCAATGACAAGAAGCACTTCAGTTCAGTTCAGTTTTATTTATACAGCACCAAATCTCAGCAGTCACCTAAAGGTGTCTTATATTGTAAGGTAAAGATAATACAGTAATTTGTATAATATCTTAAAATGCTCATTAAAGGTTGAAATTTTCTATATAACTACCACTCAATTATGATTAAATTTTAGATATGCTAACCCAAAGATCACTGTCAGGTGTCATCAGCAGGTGCAGGAGCAGTGCAGCCTGCATCATGAGGGACCTCATCCACACAGCCTATAAACTGTTTGAACCCCTCCCTTCAGGCGGGAGGCTGAAGAGTATCACGGCTGAAACAGCAAGGCTCAAATGCAACTTCTTCCCAGAGGCTGTAAGACTGGTCAACTCCATACCTTTTTTTTTTTTTTTTCTCCTTTGTCTTTACTGGAGCAGGTCTCATGTGGAACATGACAATACAGTCCTCATTGTTTCTATAGGGAGGCTATTTTCCTCCTCTATAATTAGAGGTACAATGATAACGTCCAACAGGGCAACACTTTGCATGTATGCACTGCAGCATGGTTAAATTTTCTCTCATTAGCACCATGCACAAATGACTATAACCCAATGTTACTAACTCCTATAGTCATAAAGTGCTTTGAGCAGCTGGTCATGGATCAACTAAAAAGGAAAACTCACACCTGCACTGACCTCAATCAGCATGCTTTCAGTAAAATAGGTTCAGTGCAGACATTGTCTCACATATCATTCATCTGGCCCTCCCTCACTTGGACAGCAGGGACTCTTATGTCAGACTTTTTCCTGGATTTCAGCTCCAGTTTTAAAGCAATTATTCTACAAACACTGGCACACAAACTGAAGATACCTTCTCTATGCAGCTGGATACTGGATTCTCACAAACAAAAGACAGATTGTCAGAATTCACATCATTTCCTCCCCCTCATCTTCAATGCTGGCTCCTCTCAGGGATGTGTTTTCAGCCACCTGCTGTACACCTGCTAACCTATGACTACTCAGTCAGAGTCTCAAGCACCCACATTGTCAAGTTTGCAAATGACACAGCAGTGATGGGACTCATTTCCTGCAATGATGAGAGTACAGGCAAGAGGTAGAACAGTGGAGACTTGAGGCAGAGCAAACAATCTCTGCATAAATGTGGAGAAGCAACAGACTGGGAGCCTTTCTACCCCCCCCTCTATATGGGAGTAGCAGATGTTGAAGTCATCTCGAGGTTCAAGTTGATAAAGTAGGCTCACCAAGGGCTGTAGCTACTCAGGAGGATCAAGCACGCTGGCCTGGTAAAGGTGTGCAGTGGAGAGCATCCTTAGGTCATGTGTCACTGTGTAGTACTGAACCTGCTCTACTGCACACAGGAAGGCTCTGCAGCAGGCAGTTAAGTCAGCTGAGGACATCTACATCAGCAGATGAAGGAACGGGGCTGCCAGTTTCATAAAGGACTCTTCCCACCTTGCTAATGGGCTGTTCTGCTCAGGAAGAAGGTTGTGCAGCATCAGGGTCAGAACAACGAGGAGAAAATTATCAGAAGCTGGTAATCAGCTACCTTATGCCCTGGAATGACAAAAAATATCTTGAAGATTGAATTCATATTTCAGTGTGCCCCACTGGGCCAAATGAATACTTAAAATGGACAAATCCAACTGGATGGAGGAATTAGTTTGGAGTATAAGCAAATGTACAAAAAAAAAAAAAAAAAATGAAAATATGGCTGAAACATTCTTGTGATACCCATAAATTTTAAGAGGAGATTCTCTTATGAAATTTTGAATGTGATATAATAGAAAAAACAATATTTTTTACCAATATTTCGTAATTAAAAAACAAACAAACAAAAAATCCTTTGAGCCGGCTTCCACAAAAAAAGGAAAAAAAATCTTTGCTAAAACTCATAATACACACAAGTATTGTCACTTATATTTATTTTTTATCCATTTTTCATTTGTGGCCATCTAAACAAAGACATCTATCTTTGCTGAAAAGTACACAGGTTAAGCAGAATGTGATTCTATTATTAGTTAAGCATAAACATTTAAACATTTCTGAGGAATCTTTTGAAAACATCTTGACAAGAAAAGCTGATCAAATAAAGTTAATATGTGATTCTGTATTCTTAGAACAATGAATTCAGTACTTCTCAACATGAACAAGTTTAAGTACTCAAGTAAAGTCGTGTCTTCTCATATTTTCTTCAAATCCAAAGACAAAAAGGAGTCCTTGATAGTTTGGACAGACCATTAGCACAAAAAGAGAAAGTCTGAGAATGCAAGAAAGGTTTTGCTAATTGGCTGCTAATTACTTAGTAAACTGTCTTATTAAGCTGTCAGATAATTAGGTATTGCTTGCAGGGCATTCTCTGAGAAGTTAATTGATATTTCAGCAAAAGAAGTGAGAAGTGTGGAGTGAGTTTGACAGTAAAATAAGTTCTTCAAGAAGACAAAAATTAAGGCAGTAACACATACAAGTAGTAACTTAAGGTGGCTGAGGTACAGGCCTAGCAGAGAATCTCAAGGGACGAAACAGGCAACTTGGAAAAATTCATGGCTTCTAGACACTGATTGACTGAAAATAATTTCCAACAATTAACAACAATCCTACTATTTTAGAATCCTAGTGCATGCCCATACTACAGTATTACTTGCCCTAACTGTGCTATTGGTAAAGTCATATCCTTAATCACATTGAGAAAAGTAAAAAAAAAAATGTAAAAAAAAATAAATAGATAAATAGGCGCCACCATAACAGGATAACCTGAGGAACACGGTCGAATTCTTTCTCCAAGTCTACAGAGCACTGTGATTGTCTAACATTTGGAAGATCTTAAAGATTCTTATATGCATATGATGCTGAAAAGCTAATTCATGCATTTATTACTTCTAGGGTGGACTATTGTAATTTGTTATTATCAGGCTGTCCTAAAAGCTCCCTGAAAAGCTTTCAGCTGATCCAAAATGCTGCAGCTAGAGTACTGACAGGGACTAGAAAGAGAGAGCAGATTTCTCCCATATTGGCTTCTCTTCATTGGCTCCCTGTTAAATCTAGAATAGAATTTAAAATCCTTCTCCTCACCTACAAGGTCTTGAATAATCAGGCCCCATCTTACCTTAAAGACCTCATAGTACCATATCACCCCAACAGAGCACTTCGCTCTCAGACTGCTGGCTTACTTGTGGTTCCTAGGATACTTAAGAGTAGAATGGGAGGCAGAGCCTTCAGCTTTCAGGCCCCTCTTCTGTGGAACCAGCTTCCAGCTTGGATTCAGGAGACAGACACCCTCTCTATTTTTAAGATTAGGTTTAAAACTTTCCTTTTTGATCAAGCTTATAGTTAGGGCTGGATTAGGTGACCCTGAACCCTCCCTTAGCTATGCTGCTATAGGCCTAGGCTGCTGGGGGGTTCCCATAATGCACTGTTTCTTTTCATTCACTTTATTTACTTTGTTTATACTCCACTCTGCACTTAATCACTAATTATTAATAATCTCTGTTTCTCTTCCACAGCATGTCTTTTCTCTCCCCTCAGCCCAACCGGTCACAGCAGATGACCCCCCCTCCCTGAGCCTGGTTCTGCTGGAGGTTTCTTCCTGTTAAAGGGAGTTTTTCCTTCCCACTGTCACCAAGTGCTGCTCATAGGGGGTTGTTTTAACTGTTGGGTTTTCTCTGTATTATTGTAGGGTCTTTACCCACAATACAAAGCACCTTGAGGGGACTGTTTGTTGATTTGGCGCTATATAAATAAAATTCAATTGAATTTTGATATTTGAGTCATAGCAAAAAAATAAACTTGTTTGACAGTAACACAGATTTGAATCTTTTTTGTGATCCTATCATTCACACTAACCACATCCTTCTGGTCCTGAAGCTGTTCATGACTGTAGTTCTTCTCTGAACATAGCTAAGTCATGTAAAGAATAAAACATTTAATGTGTAAAGGTTGTACATAGATCATGTTTTATAGTTAGTGTGTGCAGCATCCACGTCCACATACATCCATCGTACCCACCCTACTGATGTGCAGTTTACAAAAAAACAAACCCCCCCTCAGAAGTGCGAGTTACACAGCAGTATCCAGCTAAATTAATTACCTAGCATTAGGCCATAGCAACCTCTGCCACTTACTGGACAGGCAGCAAAGCATTTTCACTAACAGACTGATTCAGCTATGCTGGACAAATACCTTTCATATTTCCTACAATAACTATCTTCAGTACAACACATCTGTCTAGCAGAGGATCTACTATTTTCATTATGACACTGTTTTTCAACCCTGCACTCTCAAAACACTTAAAATCTGATATTTCTAAGAACAGTAATAATAATACCTGTGCCAGGTGTACCCCACCTTTATGGGAGCTGGGATAGGCTCCTCCTACGACCCTGAATTAGCTAAGTGGAAGAAAATGATGGATATGCATATTTTTATTATTATTAGTAATATTGTTTTATATTAACTGCTGTAACAAAAGGATTTCCAAAATCAGGAATAAATAAAATATATCTTACTTTATTTAATCTTAAAGACCGGAACACTGAAATTCCTAAGATTTCAGTGTTCCAGTTTTTAAGATGAGCACTTTTCAGCAGAGATGTCACTGCTTGATGAAGCAGTTTAAACCTTTTACTATTCATGTGTGACAATAGCTGATGAGCAACCTGATCTTAAATGAGCTTAAATCCAATGTGTGGATGTAAGCAAGTTCAGACACGTGTCCTGTCAAACATTCCAGACAATTATTTGAATGAAACATTAAGCAGTCATCCAAACAATAACAAAAAAAAAATCATCCTAACAACAACAACAACAACAACAGGACCTGGGTTGTTCACACAGGCTGTACTGTCACACTTCAGCAGTTCATATTTATTTAACTGCCAAATTATGATTCATTCTGCTTTTTGGAGAGGGGGGAGGGGGTAAACATGGTGGGCTCATTATCTCCCTAGCTGCATGTTTACTGTTTCTAAAGACACCTAATTGGGAGACCAAAGTGTCGGTGACTACCTCTGTCCATGGCTGAGCGGGTAGCCAACCACAGATCTTACTGGCTTACTAATTTGATCAAACCTCCCCTTGTCTCATCATGTCACTGCGTTAGTTGTCAGTTCACTTGTGTTTGACTTGGAAAAGGGGAGATGCTTGGCTACATAATTTTGATTTGATATGTTTTTGTTATATCATCCATCCATCCAACCATTTATGGGGTTGCATTTCAGGTTTTAGCACATCATGTCTTTTCCATTTTTCTATGTTTAATGAAGAAGAAAAATATCTCAAAAATGCTTACATACATAGAATATTCACATCCATAGTCCTTACTTACTTATTTTACCTAAGATATAAATCAAGATTGTTTTTGTTTTTCATATAAAATAATAGTAATAAATGAAAAAAACAGTAATGGCTGACAGTGGTTATAATGCATCCTCAGTGCTTATGTCAAGACTTTTGGTGTTTTATTTGTGTATTTCTGTTACTGTCAATGTTAAAGACATTTTTCATAGGGTCTTTTTTTATGTAGCATAATGTAAATGTAATGTAAATGTCTGGTATAGAGAGAAACAATGCACAAAGAAGACTTAAATATAAAAAAAAACATAAAAAAAACCCCCAACAAATTCTCCAACCGAAGCAGCTACAACCAGACAATTTTTTTCTGATCATTTTAATAATATTATTTATATGTAAATCATCTCATCCTGGACTTCAGGTCTCTGGAACTAAACCCAGCCTTTGGTGCATTTGTGATTCTCAACATAAAAAGGTTTCATAAGGTCTCCATTAGACAGTCAATATTGGAGCAGACAGGTCGATCACAACTGTCTATGGACAAGAACTCATTTCAGAGGAAGAACTTCTATGCCCATTTACTCTGACATTTTACATTATGACACTGTGGAGCATTAATTAAAAGAAGAAAATCTATTTATTTATCACATCTCAGACATCACAAGATGTTTTTGGAGGAGCTATGGTGGTGATAGTGGTGGATGGGGTTTAGGTGTTTCTGATAACAACCTAAAACTAAGGAATTTATGAGTTTTAGAGGACAGCAGAATTACATAAGAGTACCTAAGAGCAGAGTCACATAAGAATAAAAATAAATATCACAGAGAAGCAAAAAAAAAAAAAAGTCCAATGTCATAGTAGGGCTGTGTGGCAGGCAGAGCATGGACCCAAATGCAGGATTCCTGAATCAAACTTAACCTCAAAAAACTCAGCTTTGTTGCTGTTTACTGCAAAGAATAAACCCCAGTATACATCGAGCTGGGCAGGTACAAACTGGAAACATGGAACTGAGAAACACACAACATACGTGATGAAGGAGGATGTTAGGGATTATTTTTTTTACTCAATGAATAAAAGGACAAATGTTTAAAAGTAAACTCCAGTAAGTTAATTAATAAACAGCAGATCAACCAAATGATAAACAATTAAATAATACATTAGACAGAGAGCAACAGACAGATAGTGCTGACTAACTGCTCTGTCTCAGGCCATCTTATTTTGGAGGTTCGGCCACAGTACGTACAATTAAAACATCACCAGTATCACCATGTTCTGTTATTAATCGGACAAGATTGCTCTGTATGACTAATTAAAACATCAGGAAGAAGATGTGCTTTATGACTCCACCGCTGATAAGAGAAATCTGGGTCATGAAAAACAAGCTTGAACAAGACCGAAGACAAGGCCAACTCACAGCATCCAGATCGCTTATGTTTAGATACGTGGCAGTATAAAGATGTTATGGTTAGACAGGAACACGGGCTCAGAGATGCTACTTTCCCACCGCCGAGGAACCGGTTCGCGTGCCAGTGCCCGTGCTGTTCCCAATGAACCGGCGAAACGATTAAGAACGGGCCCGCGTTCCCACCGCGTTTCTGTGAACTGCTCCTTTACGTATGAGTGTGGGCGGGTCCTCGTCTGGACACGGAAGCCAAAGCGCACACACGTGGTAAATGGTAAATGGACTAGTTCTTATATAGCGCTTTTCTACTCAGATATGAGCACTCAAAGCGCTTACACAACACGTTTTACATTTACCCATGCACACCCATTCATACAAGCACTTCCATGATTAATTAATTAAGCTAAGTGCTTTAATTATCTAACATTCACTCACATTCATACTCCGACGGAACGGTCGGAGAGCAACTTGGGGTTAAGTATCTTGCCCAAGGATACATTGGCATGCAGCCTGCAGAAGCCAGGAATTGAACCACTGACCTTCCGATCAGTAGGTGACCTGCTCTACCTACTGAGCTACAGCCACGTGGGAGAACACGCTCCCCTTTCTTGTGCTGCAAATACGTTTTACGGTCCAAACCAAACTACTGCAGCATCTGTGTGCAGCACAGAGGGAAACACAGACAGCGGTTAGAGCAAGACGACAAGTACGCACTTTGTGTCCTTTTATCTGTGATATGAACTGATACAAAGCAGCAAGTTCAGCCTTAGAGCCCAACCTAATTCACAGCCGTGAAAATCGCTTCGCTTTTCTCATGTAATACACATGTAATATGGTAGAAAACTTGATGTTGAGACGGCAGAGTCACGCCCTTCTGCTGCTTTCGTCACGCGTTCGTGGTTCGAGACCAGCTAGTTTGCAGGGCCGGAACACGTTTTTTGGCCGAGCACCGAGTGTTTCGGCGGTGGAAAACCCGCCTAATGGTTCAAATTACGGCACGGGCTCCGGAACCCTGTTGGTGGGAAAGAGGCCAGAGAGAGAGAGCACACACACAGGCCTGTCTCTTCCTCTGAGTCCCCACATGCATGTGAGATTTCTTCTGATTCTTTAATATATTAAATGTCTTACTTTGAGGTGTCTTCCTTCACAAACAAGCCGATTACCTGTCAATTGGTGACCCCCACTGTTCAGGTGTGAAAAGGGCACGACAAGGAATGGAAGAAAACTGAGTGCATGATAGCATGGGGGTGCAGTGGTTAGCACTCTCACCTCACATGAGAGAGTTCCTGGTTCAAATCTCTGGCTGGGGCCCTTCTGTGTGGTTTACATGTTCCCTCTAAGCCTGCATAGGTTCCCTCTGGGTATTCAGCTCCCTCCTACAGTCTGAGGACATGCATGTTAGGGTAATTGATCATTCTAAATTGGACATGGATGTGAGGGAGATTAAGTGTATAGAGTGCTATATGAATCTTTGGTTTAATGTGCTTATATTCTAAAGCACTTTGAGTGATCAGGAAGACTGGAAAGGTGCTATATGAATGTCAGTGTATTACATTACCATGATTGCACCATTTTATATCACCAAATTATTAAAAAATAACTTTACCTTTTTCATTTGAAACAGGAAAGCAAGAGTATAACTTATTTGGTTGAGTCAAACAATAAAAAATTATACTTAAATAACCAAAGCAAAGAAAATGGGTCAATTAATTCTGCTAAGGGAATTAAATTATGTACTGTATGAAACCATTCAACACCTACCCATATACACAAGCGAAAAAGGAGTGTGCTGATAAAGCAAGTTAATAACCAGCACACAGAGTGTATACAGTGTGTAGCTAAATCATTTTGAAAAGCTGAGCCATAAATTTAATCTGAAAATGGAAAACATTTTATCTATGTATAACTGAGAAGGTTTGTTAATTAACATCAGGATAATTCATTTACTAGACACCCACAAACATTTGCAGAAATAATTGTGACAAAAGACTTAATTTCAAAACCTCATCGTCAGACTTCATATTATAAGCTGAATGGATTGAACAGCAGAGGATTGAAAATATGTCTGTGCGGAATCTCATACATGCCTGAACCATGGCAGGCTTCGACAAGCTAATACATAAACATTCCTCCAAAAGTTACCAAAACTACGAACACTGTGGCGATTTGAGTTAGGTGAGGCCAAGCAGTCACTATCCACTGCTCCCTTTGCTGGCACACCTGTCAATCAAAGCAGCCATGTCCCTGTAGTCCAGGGCTCTTAAATCCAGGCCTCGAGGGCCGGTGTCCTGCAGGATTTAGATGTGTCTCTGCTTCAACACACCTGAGTCAAATATAGAAGTCATTAGCAGGACTCTGGAGAACTTGACTGCATACTGAGGAGGTAATTCAGCCATTTGATTCAGGTGTGTTGGATCAGGGACACATCTAAAACCTGCAGGACAGGGGCTCTCGAGGCCTGGAGTTGAAGAGCCCTGCTGTAGTCAGATGAAAGACATATAAGAAAACATATAAGACTTGTAAGAAACTGTCATTATTCTGTTATTTTTTTTAACTGTTTACTTGTTTTCTTGTCTTTTAAGTTTTATTTTGTTAGAGCAGTGTAGAAAGTAACAGGACATTGAGGAAACAGGGAGGATGGATGGAACACAGGAAATGGTCTGTGCAGACTCATAGGCCCCTGTTATAGCTGGATTATAGCCTTCAGTACATGGATCGCCTGCTCAACCACACAGGAGTCTAAAGGAAGTGATCTGCTTTTTGAGCCAGTTTTTTAATTTCAATTTTTGATCCCCAGAGGTTGTGGCTTGAACTCTAGCTATAATAATGTTTAAAAAATAGACTAGACATGTGCACAAAATGCGAAAGACTAAAGGAAAATTGTGTCCCATTCATAACCTATGCACAAATCTGTTTGTAAACATTTGAATCAGTGATTCAGCACTATTTTCTTACCTGAATTTGTTTGCCTGGAGGTGACTGTTGTTGTTATTTGATGCAATATCAATAAAATTGAATTGATCTAAACTGAATTGAATTGCTCATAGTGAACAAGCAAATTTTGAACTGTTTCAGACTGTGCCTTAAACAAAGATGAAGTCTTTTTGGTCTAGATTTGGTCCAGATTTTCAAAAAACCATAATCAAAAACAAGGCTCAGTATTTATACATTTGCTTTATGTATATATTTTCTTATGTTATCCATCCATCTATCATCTTCCACTTATCCACTTCAGGATCACAAGGCGTTGGAGTCTATGCCAGTTGTCACAGGGCAAGAGGCAGTGTGCACCCTGAACAGGTTGTCAGTTTTTTAAAGGGCTAAGACAATTAGCAAATGTGACCAAACCATCATTCCGGTGCTTTTAGGTAGTTGGTTCCTCTGACCTGCAGGCTTTCCTCAAGTCCCAACAGGATCCCCGCATTCAATAGTTGGCAGGGCCTCAGCCTAAGGTGGGGCCGTTACACCATGCTACCTTTGAAGCCTTGTCCTCTTCACGGACGTCCAGCTGGAGGGCTCAGTAGCCCCTAGCCCCAGTGTCTGGCTTGAGTATTTAACGACCAGACAGCTTCCCACTGAGCTATCTGGTTGATCCTGCCATTAACATATTTTTTAATCATAATATTTCTTTGCATGCTTGTGAGGAGTAGTACAATTTAATGAAATATTGCTTTACATACAAGTGAAATAAGATAAGAAAAAAGAACAATGGGAACAAGACTAGTTTTTTCTATAAATGTCCAGGAGAAGTGTTAGTGAGAGGACAAAACAAATGAATGAGGACGGTCTGGAAGCTAAGGATGACTAATGGCTGCCTCTGACTGACAATATCTCTCGTCATTCATCACCACCTACTAACATCAGAGCATACACACATACTGTATGTACACATGTGCTGTTATCTCCAATGCTCTCACACTTATTTATTTAGTCTCCCACAGGGACACTTTGTTACTGGCTCAAATGGTAGCAGAGCAAGTGGTGTGTGTGTGTGTGTGTGTGTGTGTGTGTGTGTGTGTGTGTGTGTGTGTGTGTGTGTGTGTGTGTGTGTGTGTGTGTGTGTGTGTTTCTGTGTCTAAGTTTCAGTTATACCAGTATGTGCCTCCTACACACTGTGCTGTTTTTTTTTTTTTTTTTTTTTTTGAATCTGTAGAGATGAAGTGATTGGACCGTGTTTGCTGGGATAGAGGAAGTCAGACTGTAAAGAAGGAGTTTAATTATTTCATTTTGAATAAATCAGTGTGTGAAAAAACTGCATTGCCACAAAAGATCACATTTTGAGAAAACACTATTAAATTAAAATCACAAGTGACGATGATCAGGCCCTCGCACCCAGCGCGTGTCGACCTGTGGCACACTCAGAGGTTTTTTTGATTGTGATGGTGTGCAGAACGTCTGTAAGCATTTTCATACATTTCTGTGAAACTAAATCTTTTGCGCTCCATATAAACCCAATGCAGTATTTGGGGTGTGGTCACGGCTGTATCGTGCAAAATACGGCATGGGTCTGATTGACGTTTTTGATCAGGAAGATATCAAGAATGTCTGTAACCAATTTCATGCACTTCAGAGAAATTAATTTTGTGGACGCTATACAAATTTTCATTTGCTTCTGTAGGGGGCGCTCTTGCATCTATAGCGTTAAATCTGTAGTTCTTGGTTCAGCCATGAATGATTACATTTTTGTCTTGATCGGACAAATCATGTGTGAACGAGTGCACAAATAATTTTGTGGCGAGAGAAAAAGGAAGCCCAAATTCAACGACTTGGTGTGACAAGGCCGCTGAATGTTCTACAAAACCATGAATAACTTTTGATGGGCTACTTGTGTAGATGATCTGGAGCCATTTTGGTCTCACTGGGTGAAATGCCCTGGAAGGAGATGATTTAAATAGCAGGCCTGAAAATGGCAAAAATTGACACCTTCAATTGAAAATGGCTGACTTCCTGTAGGGTTTCCGGTATGGGTCCAAGAAACTTTTTGGCATGTGAGCCTGCACAATTTCAGATATGTAGATAAAATGGAGCTCCGGGGCTATGCAAAAAAACATGGTATTTCATGATATTTCCAGGTCCCAAAAGGTGGCGCTCTAACATTTAGGGAGTTTATGCATATCATTGTGTTCAGGGCAGGAGGCTTATCAAACCACTAAAATTTGACACAGATTCAGCAATGTGACTTTGAGTTACTGCCATTTTTGTCTTCATCGTAAAACACCGAATGTTGCCATCCTGCCAGGGTCACGCCCTTTGGCGAAAACTCACAGTTTTGAAAACAATGTAAGGCCAACTCCTTAAGGCTTTCCAGGGGAAATTTGAGATGGTTTGGCTCAACCACCTTGGAGCTGTACCTCAAAGTGTAAAACATGACATTTCCTGTACCCACTAGGTGGCGCTGCGACTGTCGGTAAATATTATCATATGTATGGGTTCAGGGGCAGACCGTCATCCTACTGCGGAAGTTTGATCCAGATTGGATAATGCAGGTTTGAACGAGAGGCAATCAAAATTTCCTGGTGAATGATCGAAATTCACTGTGTTGTCACTGCCACGCCCTCTGGTGAAAACTCACCATTTTTGAAATTTAGATTCCCCCTTGTGTGTAGATTAGACAAAACAAATATGCCGTTGATAACATCCAAAACCTCTGAGTTATTAGAGAAAGTATAAGGGCAGGAAATCACTAAAATCAGCCATTTAATTCCTGTTGGGTTTAGGCCATTGGACCCTGTGGTCTTTTTTGTTTGTCTGGACATGTTACATATGTGTACCAAATTTCATGCATGTACGTGAAACACAGCAGTGGGAACTGAACTTAAGGTGGTCCTTTAGAGCCATTTTGAAAGGGCCATGCCTGAAACCATTAAAACACTTAAATTTTCAGCAGACCTGACATATGTGCAAAATTTCATGAGCTTTTGTGCATGTTTAGGCCCTCAAAAAACAATTAATTTGCCTAAATGTCCAAAGCAATTACAATAGGGCCTTCGTGCAGGTTGTGCTCGGGCCCTAATTAATTTGAAGAATTGTCACAATGAACATTTGAATTTTGGACTGCAAGTCAAGCATTTGAAAGACATGGCACACACTTCTTTTTACTCGTTGGCAGTTTAACATGTGTCAGCAGTAGTGTCCTGTATTGTAAGATAAAGATTGCACTTCTATTCAATTTTATTTATATTGCACCAAGTCATAAAAAAATTGCCTCAAGGCAATTTATACTGTAAGGTAAAGACCCTTCCATAATACAGAGAAACCCCTTATGAGCAAGTACTTGGTGACAGTGGGAAGGAAAAACTCCCTTTTAAAAGTAATAAACCTCCGGCAGAACCAAGCTCAGTGATTGCTATCTGCCATTACTAATTAGGGGTGAGAGACAGCATAAAGCCACACTGTGGTAGAATGCCAGAGATTAATAGAAATTAGTGATTAAATGCAATGTGGTGTATAAACAGAGTGAAAAGAGTTGAATGAAGAAGAAATGCTCAGTGCATCACTGGAAGTCCCCAGCAGCCTATTGTATTGTAACTAAGGGAGGGTTCAGGTACACCTGATCCAGCTCTAACAATAGGCCTTATCAGAAAGGAAGGTTTTAAACCAATCTTAAAAGTAGGCAGATTCTGACCCCCAAATCCAAACTGGGAGCTGATTCCACAGAAGAAGGATGGTAAATGGACTAGTTCTTATACAGTGCTTTTCTACTCGAGCACTCAAAGAGGATTATACAGCATGTTTGCATTCACGCATACATTCACACAAGCACTGTTTTTCAACATCTAATTGCTTTCTACCTAACATTTGCACACACATTCACTCTCAGATGAGCCACTCGGTGTTCAACTCTGGCCAAATATACTTTGGAATACAGACTGGAGAAGCCGTAATTATGCGACCGTTTGTCCTTTCGGAAAAATCCAAATGGTTTCTGAAAGCTGTGAAATTGCGCTTCACAGCCAATGTAGGTTTATTACATTAATTATTGCTGGAATCCCGCAAACAGCAGGACATTTGAAATATGCTGTCTCCCGGAGGACACGTTTGGTGTTATAGGCTTAAGATGCACAATATTGCCAAAAGTATTCAATCACTCATCCAAATCATTGAATTTCAGTGGTCCAATCATGAAATTTCCAGTTATGAAATTTCCTCACATTTAAATATGCCACCGCAACTCAGCCACAAAGTGGTAGGCCATGTAAATGAGAGAGTGGGGTCAGCAGATGCTGAGGTGCATAGTGCAGAGAGGTTTCTAACTTTCTGCAGAATCAGTAGTTACAGACCTCCAAACTTCACGTGGCCTTCAGATTAGCTCAAGAACAGTACGTAGAGTGCTTCATGGAATGGTTTCTATGGCTGAGCAGCTGCATTCAAGCCTTACAACACCAAGCGCAATGCAAAAAATTGGATGCAATGGTGTAAAGCAAGCCACCACTGGACCCTAGAACAGTCAAGATGTGTTCTCTAGAATGACAAATTACACTTCTCCATCTGGTTATCTGATGGATGAATCAGGGTTTGGTGGTTGCCGAGTACTTGTCTGAGGGTTGTTTGTCAGGAGTTGGGCTCGCCCCCTTACTGCCAGTGAAAGGTCAATGCTTCTGGACAATTTCATGCTCCCAAATTTGTGGGAACAGTTTTGTGATGACCCCTTTCTTGTTTCAACATGACTGCGCCTCAGTACACAAAGCAAGGTCACGCAATGCTATTGAGTGCTATTGCACTGAATGAACTGTATCAGCACATGGTAAATGGACTAGTTCTTATATAGCACGTTCCTACTCTGTCTGAGCACTCAAACAACATGTTTACATTTACCTCATTCACACCAGCACTTCCATGATTACCTAAGCTAAGTGTTTTTATTATCTAACATCCACACTCCAACGCTTGCGTCAGAGAGCAGCTTGGGGTCACCTGGAGCAGCTAAGAATCAAACCACCAACCTGCTCTACCTCCTGAGCTACAGCCACCCCGTCATCAGCGAGCAGCAGACAGTCCAACCAGATGCTTTCCTCATTCTGGCAAGGGATTTTAACTATGCAGACCCAAACTACATCAACACATAGCACCATGGGTACACCACCTAGAGAGGAGTGTAGAAGACCCTCCCACCTCAAAGCATTAGACCACATCGCTGTCATGCTTTTGCCAGTATACAGACCACTGGTTAAAGTCATCAAACCAGTTCCAAAACAGGTACAAGTGTGGCCAGAAGGGTCCTCAGAAGCACTCCAAGACTGTTTGAACTCCACAGACTGGGACGTGTTCAAACAAGCTGCCACCTACAATAATAGAATAGAATGCCTTTATTGTCATACAGAATGTACAATGAGATTGGAGGGCCACTCCTGTTCAGTGCCATGATGTAGAGTCACACTTTCTAAAATATAAAATAAAACTTATAATAATACAGAAAATAAAATAGAAGGTATAAAAATATATACGTTGTAAAAAAATAAAATAAGTATATATATATATATATATATATATATATATATATACATAGAATAATGAAGATGGGTGAGTGTTGCGCTTGGTGAATGAATATTGGATATTGCACATTATAGGGGTGATAGATATTGTTCAGTATGAATAATATAATATTGCACAGAGATGTGGGTGTTGCACAGTTACAGTGGGTGTGTGTGTGAGTTCAGGGTGGTGATTGCTCTGGTAAAAAAACTGTTCTTGAGTCTGTTTGTTCTGGCTTTGATGCTCCTGTAGCTCGTGCCAGAGGGCAGCAGGTCAAACAGGTCGAAGCCAGGGTGTGAGCTGTCCTTGATGATGTTCCTGACTCTGCTGATGCAGCGGGAGGTGTAGATGTCCATCAGGGAGGGGAGAGGGCAGCCAACAATTCTTTGTGCTGTCTTGACTACCCTCTGAAGCCTCACCCTGTCTGCCTCAGTGCAGCTGCCGTACCATACTGTGATACAGTACATCAGCAGGCTCTCAATGGATGAGCGGTAGAAGGTCAGCAGCAGGTTTGAGTCCAAGTTGTTCTTCCTGAGGACCCTCAGGAAGTGAAGTCACTGCTGAGCCTTCTTGATAACAGCTGTGATGTTATCTGACCAATAGAGATCAGCAGAGATGAGGACACCAAGAAACCTGAAGGTGTGGACCCTCGCCACATGCTCACCATTGAAGTAGTGGGTGGCTGGGTCAGTCCTGTGCTTCCTGAAGTCGATGATGATCTCTTTGGTTTTCATGGTGTTCAGTGCAGGTTGTTCTCTGAACACCAGGCTGTCAACTTCAGGACCTCCTCTCTGTAGGCTGCCTCATCTCCCCTTGAAATAAATCCGACCACTGTGGTGTCGTCGTATTGTGGGCCGGACTGCAGTCATGGGTGTTGAGACAGTACAGGAGGGGGCTCAGCACACAGCCCTGTGGGGAGCCAGCGCTCAGTGTGTGGGTGAAGGAGAGATGGGGGCCAAGTCTCACAGTCTGGGGCCAGTTGGTTAAGAAGTCCTTTATCCAGGAACATGCGGGGAGCCTAGGGGGGGCAGTTTGGTAGTAAGAATGTCCTAGATGATTCTACTGAAGGCAGAGCAGATGGGTGGTCCTGTGATGTCTCAACTGAAGGCAGAGCAGATGGGTGGTCCTGTGATGTCTCAAAGCAAACAAAGAAACAGTTAAGTTCCTCTGCTAGTGACACACTCAGGTCTCCTGCTATCACATCACAGGCTCTGAAGTTTGTGATGTTCTGAATGCCCTGCCACATCTCCCGTGTGCTATTGCTGGACAGGTGGGATTATATTCTCCTCCTGTAGTCTGCCTTGGCTTTTTTAAATCCTATTTTCAGGTCAGCTTGAGCAGCACTATATAGAGCTCTGTCGCCTGACCTGAAGGCAGCATTGCGGCTTTTGAGGAGTGAACGGACCTGGCTCTTCATCCAGGGTTTCTGGTTAGGGAAAACCTGGATGTTTTTGCTAACAGTCACATTTCTAATACAGAACTTAATGTAGTCCAGTACCATCCCTGTGAATGTTTCCAGGTTCTTGTGTTCAAATAAGTCCCAGTCTGTGTGTGTGAAACAGTCCTGTAGGTTGGAGAGTGCATTTTCAGGCCAGGTTGTAATGGTTTTCACAGTAGGCCTGGCTCTGAGTCTGAGGGGGGGTGCATACCCGGGTGAGCAGCAGAGAGAGATGGTTGGACTGGCCAATATGGGGGAGGGGTTTGGCTCTGTAAGTGTGCTTAATGTTGGAATTAACATGGTCAAGAGTGTTCTCCCCTCTTGTAACACTTGACATGGTGGAATTTCGGGAGTATGGTCTTCAAGTTGGCCTTGTTAAAGTCTCCCACGATAATATGAACTCCACTGGGATGGGCCCGCTGCTGTTCATTAATGGTGTTTAGCAGGAGAGAGAGTGCCATGTTAACAGTTAGCATCAGGTGGAATATACACAGCTGTGAAGATCACTACTGTTAGCTCTCTGGGCAGAAAAAAAGGTCGACATCTTACAGACATGTACTCAAGGTCTGGGGAACAATGTTTGTCTATGATTGTTCCATTGTTACACCAGTACCACTGACCTTGTGGAGTACACCGACATCATCATTGCCTACATCACCATGTGCATTGATGACATGACAGACCTCAAAACCATCACTGTCCGGGCCAACCAGAAGCCATGGCTGACAGGGGAGGTCTACAGACTCCTGAAGGCCTGAAATGCTGCCTTCAGAGCAGGAGACCAGGCAGGCCTGAGGACAGCTAAGGGCCAGTGACAGAGATACTCACAGAGCATGCGGCAGGGGATACAGGCAATGACGGACTACAAGCCTCATCGCAGACTTGCAACAGCTCCATCTCTCTGTTGAATCAGTTGAAACAGATTTTTACTTGGTTTGAGGTGCATAACAACATGCCTGCTCAGAAGTTCCCATCCCCTCCTGACAACCAGGTGTTGAGACTGTCCCCAGACAGTGTGAGGAGAGCATTCTGCAAGATAAACTCTAGCAAAACTCCAGGTCCTGACAACCAGTGATGGCATAGTTACCTTGAAAAGATAATACGATTACTGATTACTCCTTTAAAAAGCAACGCAGTTACTTGACTGATTCCTTAATTTTAGAAGTAACAAAGTTAGATTACATGTTACTTTATTAGTTACTTTCAACAGCTGCCGGTGTGATTCCAGTGTTTCTATGTGCTCTTATGTGTAATGTCTTTGCTTATATTGGTAAACAGAGTGCAGTCCACATGATTTATGAAGGGCTTATGTATGAAATGAAGAAATTGCCTACCAGTCCAGTGCTTTTTGGCCACTTAAAACATCTTCATAGAACTCTGATGTTATATTTGTTGTGATTTCTCCAGCCTTCTTAACCAGATTTCTGTTCAAAAAGACATTTTTAAGGGCGCCTAGGTGGCTTGGTGGTGAGGCCAGCGGCGCTGTGCTGCGGTGTGGGCGGCGCGGGTTTGCGTCCTGGCCTGTTGCCAATTTGCCTGCGTGTCTTCCCCTGTATCTTTACTCCGTTTCCTGTCTCTCTCCACTGATGATAAAAGCCACTGTGGCCAAAAATGTAAAAAAAAAAAGACATTTTTAATGTCAATGACAGTTTTTACCTTGATGAAAAACGAATATATAAAAGTCGCTTTGAAGAAAACTGTTTTCAGCTTCTACCTTGTGATAGAAATGCTGTTTCTCAAAATGACCTGATATCATTCATGACAGATATGTTTGACATATGGTTCACAGATTATAGGTCAACAAGTCATTTTCAGCCATTTAAATAAAAGAAATCATTTTCTGGCAAACACCGAAAATCACTTGAAACCATGAAACGAGGACGAGTTAACCGTGTTTAAGGGCAGCATTTCCTCTACTACATACTGTCCGACCAACTTCTTCAGCTCTCCCCGACTTACTGGTTTTGTACCAAAGTCCAGCTTTTGTTGTTTGGATGCTGGGGGTCCTCCTGCATTAGCCGCAGCTCTGCTTCACCACCTGGTGGGACTTTCTCTGTAAGTTTGACTGCACTGCGCTGCTACTTCAAATGTTTCTTCAAATCTAGCGTAGTGTTTTTGAAGCGAGATAGCACTTTGTCACCAGCACAGAGTGCACATTTACACACCAATGAATGTGTCGAACAGCAATTTGAGGTTCAGTTTCTAAGGTAAATTACTTTGGCATTCTGGACTTCTCTTTGGGTGGCGCTCTCACTTGGTGTTGGCTCTCACTGCAGTATTGTGTCACTTCCTGTTCCTATTACAGAGCACACTGGTGTTTTTGTGTAGCTTAATTAATTATAAATCTCTACCTATCATAGTGGAATCTTCATGTGCTTTATCCAAAGCACACTCTCTGTTGAATCACTTGCAAATTATATTCACAGTATTCACTTATTGTGTCTTTAGAAATTCGCTAGGTTAGTGTAGCTATTAGATTGGCTCTTAGCCAAGTCACTAACAGCATGGCATCTTCACCTGTCCCTCCTGCCCTTTTCTGCTCTTTCTGTCAAATGTTAAGTTACTCCTCAGCCATTAGCTCTCCCCCAGCAGATTGTCCCAAGCAGCCTGGAAATCAGGCAAGCTGGTTGACTGTGAGGAGGAAGCATAGTCCTAAAGAGAAGCCACCGATACACCACCAACCTGTTCACATTTTGAATAGTTTTTCCCCACTCAGCTACACACCCACTGAGAAACAAACTGGTTATTGGTAACTCTGTTTTGAGAAACGTGAAGCTAGAGTCTCTAGCAACCCTAGTTGATGGTCTTTCACAGGTCAAAGCAAGCTCCACAGAAGGAAATTTGAAAATGTTGGCCAAGAATAAACATAGATTTTGTAAAATAATAATTCATGTCAGCAGTAAAGACACCCTTTTACATTAATCAGAGGTTACCAAAGGCAATATTGAATCGGTGTATAACTTTGCAAAAACAATATCAGATTCTTCTCTCCATCATATCAGCCCGCTCTCTCCACTGACCATTGTCTCTAAGTCTCTACTCTCACCTCTGCCTCTCTCGTTGTTTCTCATCTCTATGATTTTTTTGTTATTATTTAACACAACTGCAACACTCATTATGCTGTAATTTTTTCATCTTAGGAAATTTCACAAACTCATTTATCAAAGATCCACTTCATTCTGAACAGTTAGTTCCTTTTTCTTTTCTTCTGTGTGTTTGATTCTTATCTGCTACTCATTGGTCTCAGCCACCCACGCTCGCACCACGAAGAGGGATGCATTTAGTTATTCTCTAACTTATTATCAGATATCTGTTCATCAAACACAGATAACAACAGCAAGAAGATTAATGCATCCTTTAAATATACAATGTCACAGTCTTTGTTTAATTAAAAAGAAAAGTTTGAGCTTGTTGCTTGGCAATGTGCGATCTGATTTTTCTTTAAATTGTGTAATTTACCATGAGCTGTGATATTTAAATTACTCTTCTATTTGTGAGAATATTGGAAGTTGCAAGTGACTTTGATAAACAAAACCTGGCTATGGTGTACCTGGAAATACTAAAAAGGATAAGATGAAGAAAATGGATGGATGGATAGATATGCTTTATTATAGACTGTTTTAACATAAGCAGATGTAACGCCCATTAGTTGCACTAATAAGGAAACCTCCAGATTTTTCCTGTTCTGGAGCATTTAGTGAAAAACCCCATGCAATTCTTATTTCTGCCAGCAGGGTGCGCATACACCCCACACCTATGCTGCCAGCCACGTTGTGTTCTTCTGTTTTTTTTTTTTTCTTTTCCGCTTTTACTTCACATGGCGGAGAGGAAGGGAGTCATTCGCTCTACTGCCTGTTAAGTTCCAGGATTAACAGTGGAACTATACTTTTTGAATGTTGTTTCGAGAGTTGGGAGTGAGCTGCTTTGATGGACATCGCTTCGTCAGATTGGTATATTGTCGAGTGGAAAAGCTCCGGTGAGTGAGTTTCTTTTAGCGTAGGCTAATATGCTAGTCGCTGCCATTTTGACTATATTGTTACTCATTCTTTGAATATAAATATTTCTTTTGTATGTGTCAAAAGGTTTCTGTGATGGAAAGAGAAAAAAAAAAAAAAAACCAATCGGAGCCAGATTTATTGTATTATGTTCAGTGGTGGTTCAATTTTTGTTCTGTTTGTTCTGATTTTCTTGTGCGAGTCTAGCTATTGCTGTGTCATTAGCTACACACGCGGCGTGTGTAGTTTAGTTAATTACATGAGGTAAATTCAAATGATGCATAATGTGGACTTGATGTGGTTATCTTATCACACTATGTGCACTATGTGATGAGTAAGATGACACAAATCCGTACACTTTGTGGTGTATTGGCTATAAAAAAACAAACTTTTAATGTGCCACTACATTGACGTAGAATAACTCATATTCATCGATTTATGAATGGAGAGAACATACTGTACAGCTCATGATTGACAGATTTAAGAATATAGATAGAAAAAAGAATATATTGGTTTTCTTTTAAGAAAACCAATATATCAATTACTGCTTTATGCAGGTTGTTTTTTTCCCACCCCCCATTTTGGGTGAATTCTGAAGATCGCGAGCCAGAGGGAGAATCGACGAGTGGAGGGTGTGACGCCGGCGGCCTGTTCTGCCGTTCATCCAAGGAAAGGGGACGCCTATCCCAATATTCCAGATAAGACAAAACCTAAGGAAACCAAAAGGAAATCAAACTATCCGGGTAGAGAGACCTTTGAACACTTTACATACAAAGACCTCTGAACACTACGCAGAGAGACAACTGACATTGACCTGACTTTTGACTATTTTTTTTATTTGATTATTTTATATTTTTTTGGGCCCAGTTTTCTTACAAAAGGTTTATAAATTCATATTGTATTTTTTTTTTTATACAGTGAGAAATTCAGTCGTTACTGAATCCTTGTTTTTTTCCATCTTGTTTCAGTGTTAATAAATTTTTCCTATGTGTTACCTTTTTCAAACCTCTGTCCACGTTTCATTTGTCCTCCCTGAGAGCACCTACTTTTTCTGATCTGGTCCAAGTTGAGAGAAGCGCTTTGTCATCCCTGTCTTACAAGGGTTAAAGGTGAAAGCGTTACACAAATAAGAAAACAAAATAAATTTATATTGAACTAATAAAATTTAAAATTCCATCCATTCATCCATTATTTTCCGCTCATCCGGGGCCAAGTTGTGTGCGCAGCAACCTAAGCAGAAAAGCCCAGACCTCCCTCTCCCCAGCTACCTCTTACAGCTCGTCCGTGGGGACCCCATTCAACTTTATATCTCCTTTAAGCATGAACATGTTTCTAGGCTACAGGTGCTAACTTTTTGCTTAGACTCTATTAAAACATGGTTGGCAGACAATTTTCTCCAACTTAACGAGGACAAAACGGAAATACTTATTTGTGCCCCAGATAGATTTGTGCCCAATATAATGGAAGCCTTAGGTCTCCTTGCAAAATTCCTCCATTAGGAACCTTGGGGTCACATTTGATTCTGCCTTCACTTTGGACACTCACGTCAAGTCTTTGGTTCATTCTTGTTTCTACCACCTAAAGAACATTGCCAAATTGAGTCACATTGTGTCACACTCAGAACTTGAGATTGTCATTCATGCATTCGTATCTTCCTGTCTGGACTATTGTAATGCCTTGTTTAACTGTCTTAGCAAAAGCTCTTTAGAACGTTTACAAGTTGTTCAAAATGCAGCGGCAAGGCTTCTTATGAAATCCTCTAAGTATTCTCATATTACCCCGTTACTGATCAAGCTTCATTGGCTCCCCGTGAAATTCAGAATCCAGTTTAAAATTTTAGTTCTTACTTTTAGAGCACTCCATGGACAAGCACCTTCTTAGATCAGTGAACTCCTGCATCCATATACTCCCATCAGATCATTTAGATCATGTGACCAGGGTCTCCTGGCTATACATCCCTCAAGACTGAAAACGAGAGGAGACAGAGCATTTGCCTCTGTGGCCCCCCGTCTGTGGAATTCTCTCCCAGTCTCCCTGAGAGCGGTGGATTCGGTGGCATCTTTTAAAGGACAGTTAAAAACTCATCTTTTTGCTTAAAGTTTTCTTTTTACTTTGTTTTATTGTTGTGAAGCACTTCGTGGCAGCTGCCTCGAGAGGTGCTATATAAATAAAGTTTTACTTACTTACTTACTTACTTACTTACTTACCCCAAGGCATTCCCAGGCCAGCCAAGAGATGTAATCTCTCCAGAGTATCCTATTTCTGCCCCAAGGCCTCCTGCTTGGACATGCCCAGAACACCTCACCATCCTAGTCCCAGAAGCCATCCTAGTCAAATGCCCACACCACCTCAATTGGCTCCTTTTGATGTGGAGGAGCAATGGCTCTAATTTGAGCCCCTCCCAAATGGTTGCACTCCTCACCCTATCTCTAAGAGAGAGGCCAGCCACCCTTCGGCGGAAGCTAATTTCTGCCGCTTGTATTTTCAATCTCATTCTTTTGGTCACTACCCAAAGCTTGTGACCATAGGTGAGGGTAGGGACGTTGATTAACCAGTAAATCGACAGCTTCAGTTTCACGATCAGCTCCCTCTTTACCACATCAGACCAGTGCAGCATCTGACTCATTGCAGACACAGGCGCGATTCCTCTGTCAATCTCCTGCTCCCTTCTCCCATCACTCGTGAACAAGATACTCAAACTCCTCTACCTGGGGCAGCAACTCTTCCGTGAGCAGGAGTGGGCACTCTACCCTTCTCTGAATAAGGACCATTGCCTCACACTTATAGATGCTAATTCTCATGCCAGCCACTTCACACTCGGCTGCAAACTGTTCCACTGCGAGCTGGAGGCCACCACCTGATGAAGCCAACAGGAATGCATCATCCGCAAAAAGCAGAGATGACATTCTGAGGCCACCAAATCAGAAGCCTTCCACCCCTTGGCTATGGATAGAAATTCTATCCATAAAAATTATGAGTAGACCGATGGCAAAGGGCATTCCTGGCAAAGTCCAACATCCACAGGAAACAAATCCGACTTTTTGCCAGCAATAAGGACCAAGCTCTCGCTGCGGTTGTACAGAGATTGAATGGCCCGCAACAATGGGCAAGGCACCCCATACTTCCACAGCACATCACACAGGATACCCCGAGGGATGCAGTCAAATGCCTTCTGCTAGTCCTCAAAACACATGTAGACTGGATGGGCAAACTTCCACACACACTCGAACAACCCCAAGAGGATAAAGAGCTGGTCCAGCATTTTCATCCACGACCAGGATGAAAATCAAAAATTAATACAAGAAAATTTCACTCACCAAAGCTGGCGCACAAAGCTTGTTAAATAGTCTGGGCCACATAGTAGACCATTTTAATAGTCATAAAACACCCCAAACAAGGTAAAGAGATCCAATTCAGTGACTCAAGTTAGTAAAGATGAGGCCTAGCAAATAGCAGATAGCACAACTATCAATTAAAACAGCCAAGGCCCTAACTGCAAACCTTTTAGCATGTTAACTTTGGAGTCTGTGGGGAGTGATTGTTTTTAGAATGTGCCATTAACGTGTCATTAATGGAACTGGAGATGTTGGCACTTCTGCATTGGCTTCAGTTTTCAGCCTCAGAATTTGCCATAGATAGAGACTTTCTGGATTCCATGGTTAGTTCACTGCCCATGTACTTACTGCACAGAATGAATTCGGTTGACTTAAGCCTGGGTGATTTAAGGACATCAAGTTAAGTTGTTTGTTTCAGCAGTTACATGATTGAATCTGTCAGTGAGTCTTTGGAAGTGATTTTAATTGATTTATTTATATATATATATATATATATATATATATATATATATTTATATATATATATATATATATATATTCCCTCTGTTCCATCCATCCATTCTCTTCTGTTTATCCAGGGCCGGGTCGCGGGGACAGGAGCCTAAGCAGAGAAGCCCAGGCTTCCGTCTCCCCAGCCACCTCCTCCAGCTCATCCGGAGGGACCCCAAGTCGTTCCCAGGCCAGCCGAGAGATATAATCTCCCCAGTGTGTCCTGGGTCTACCACGGGGCCTCCTCCCGGTGGGACATGCCTGGAACACCTCACCCAAGAGGCGGCCAGGAGGCATCCTAATCAGATGCCCGAGCCACCTCAACTGGCTCCTTTCGATGTGCAGGAGCAGCGGCTCTACTCTGAGCCCCTCCCAGATGGCCGCACTCCTCACCTTATCTCTAAGGGAGAGGCCAGCCACCCTTCGAAGGAAACTCACTTCTGCTGCTGGTATTCACGATCTTATTCTTTCGGTCACTACCCAAAGCTCGTGACCATAGGTGAGGCTAGGAACGTAAATCGACCGGTAAATCGAGAGCTTCGCTTTTATACTAAGCTCCCTCTTCACCACGACAGACTGGTGCAGCGTCTGCATCACTGCAGAAGCAGCCCCGATCCGTCTGTCGATCTCCCCGATATACTTGAACTCCTCCACTTGGGGCAAGAACTCGTTCCTGAGCCGGAGAGGGCACTCCACCCTTTTCCGGCTGAGGACCATGGCCTCAGACTTAGAGGTGCTGATTCTCATGCCGGCCGCTTCACACTCGGCTGCGAACCGTTCCACTGCGAGCTGGAGGCCACCCCCTGATGAAGCCAACAGGACCGCATCATCTGCAAAGACCAGAGATGAGACTCTGAGGCCACCAAGGAAGAAGCCTTCCGCTACCTGGCTACGCCTAGAAATTCTGTCCATAAAAATTATGAACAGAATCGTGACAAAGGGCAGCCCTGACGGAGTCCAACACCCACAGGAAATGAATCCGACTTATTACCGGCTATATGGACCAAGCTCTCACTGTTGTTGTAATTTCCTCTGTTAATGTTTTTAATATGATAAATTTGACCTTTTTATGTTACTCAGGCCTAATTCAATTTTAGCTGATGTCGATGGGACACCTCTAACAAGTACCCTGGGACACAGGCACAGATTCTGGACACACAAGCGATGTGGGACTCATTGGTTCAGGCTCTTGACACTCAGGATGCTGCAGCTCTGGCTCAGGTTTCAGAAATTGCACAGGTAGCCCAGGATGCTCAGGTGGGTCAGGATGCTGCTGCTGCCTGACAGGCCAGGAACTGTGCAGGGCTCACAGATAGCAGTTCTGACTCAGGACCTATGGGATACTCGGGATACTCAGGACCAACAGGATACTCGGGATAGTCAGGATCAACGGGGTACTCAGACCGTCTCCTCCGATGACTGGGGCTTCAGCAGTTGACACAGTTAACTTGGGCTGATGCAGAGGCTCACCTTGGGAGTTGGGACAGGTACTGTACAGGGACAGGTTGAGCTCTGGCCACCAACACCCAGAGAAGAGGAATGGGTGTGGGGATAGGCTGAGATCTGGCCTACCCCACCCTGAGAACAGGAACAGGTGCAGGGCACTTAGTTTCTAGGGAAATTCCTAGTCACTGGAGACCTGCATGTAAGCAAGATTAACAGTCCTTGAAGGTGCAGCCTGTTAAATATACACTGTCTCAGAGGAGGCTAACTCAGATTCAAAACTGTTTCTGAAGAAGCTTGCCCTAAACACAAAGTTTCACGCCAAATTGCCTGCAAAACACAGGCTGAGGAACATAATGTTCAAAGTCAGATTGAGCCTGCTTGGCTATACAAAACAGTCTCTGACTGGGCAGACTGAGAAACAAAACTCAGGCCCACATAGGACCCCCATACCAAGTTTGATTTGCTGTCTCAAAAACAACATGAAACTTGTTGATTCACTGACTCAGATACATAACATGATTTGGCATTATATAAATAAAATTGAATTGAAATGTGTTTTGTTGGCTGGTTCAAGAAAACATGAAACTTTTTCAGAAGCCAGCTCCGAAACAGAAAATACAATCTAAATATTTATGGAGCGAGGAGCAAAAGTCACTGTCTCAATCATCTTAGGCTCTGAGTGAGCACCATCGATGAGGTGGGTTGAGGAGAACCTGTGAGAGTGGACGTGAACTGAGAAACAGTCTCTGACTGTGGCAAGGTGTGCCAATGGTGAGAATCTTGCTTCCTCCAGCAAGAGGGGGCTGATGAAGCTGGGGCAGCAAATACCTCCGATGGGAGCGAGACCTCCAACAAGCAGAATGGTGTTATTGAGGTGGATGAATGAGGTGTCGTTGAGGCAGATGAGCTTGGCAGCAATGAGCCAGAAAAGCCCAGAAACCAGAAGAAAGAGAGCTCCGCAGAGGTCACAGGTCTTGGACAGAATGCCACTCGTCCACCAAGAAATGATGGAGAGGAGCTGGCAAATGCAGAGGCTGAAGGGGGCTGCAGAGGTGGAAAAAAAAAAGGTCACTACGATCGCCAAGCTCCGCACTGTCCCGCATCACAACCAAAACCAGGCAAGTTCCCCAGAAGAGTGACTCACACTCCAGAGCGAGCCATGGCCTCCACCAAACAGTCTCTTTTAAAAAAGCATGGACTAGCTGCTTCCTGTCCCACAGATCTGAGTCTGCTGAGTCTATTTTGGGCTACATCCTACTGTCAAGGTCCAACTGTGTGGCAACCAAAGTAGGAATCAAATGCAGGACTCCGAAGACAAGGAATTCACTTGAAACTCTGGAACACAGAGGGAGAACTAAATTCTAAGGCCACTGAGAACTAGGAATAAAACCAACATTAGAAATGAACAAAGCACCACAAAGTCCAAAAACTTAAAATGCTGGGTAACAAACCCAGGATGACATATTGTCTCTCTAACTGAGGATACAGTCAGCTTTATTGCTCTGTGATAGCAATTGTGACCATCTAATGAAGGCCATAACATTTACAAAGTGTATACATGGTGTGTGTGTGTGTGTGTGTGTGTGTGTGTGTGTGTGTGTGTGTGTGTGTGTGTGTGTGTGTGTGTGGTCAGACATAGCAGCACACATCATCATTCAATGATGGCTTAGCAAATGTTAGATGTACACTCAACAAAGATGAATGATGCTCCTGGGTTGTACAAACTGCTGCATGACACCTCCCTCTCTCACTTCCTCTTTCTGAAGTCAGTTAGTAAGCTAGAGCATCTGGGGTCCACTGAGGCCACCGAGGCAGAGAGGAGGGCTATAGGGGCCAAGTCTTTGATTTTCCTGTCATAGCTGCTTATAATGATTAATGCCTAGGCTTTGGAACTACTCTCTGTTATTATGGGGCAACACAAGTCCCTGCTTCTCTTCTACTGCTGTTAGTCTGCAAATATACATGCAAAGATAGACAGAGTACTATTATAAGAAAAACTGTGCTTAGCTTAAAATGGTGAGTGCTAGAATGACTTTGAGTAGAAAGTGTTTAGTCATAATTTTTCAAGCTTTTGTGCTGTGCCTTGTGTCCAAATACAGGTATAAAGTGAAAATACACAAAATACATATGGGAAGAAGATATTTTTAAATTTGTCTGTTTGTATTTGTGTATGTAGTTGGCACAAAGGTCTTAAGTGCTGTGTTCTTTTCATTTTGTACTGCACTTTTATTTACAATGATATTATGAAGATGAATCTGAACTTGAGCTGTGGAGCTGTACAACTATACTCTCTCTCTCTCTCTCTCTCTCTCTCTCTCTCTCTCTCTCTCTCTCTCTCTCTCTCTCTCTCTCTATATATATATATATATATATATATATATATATATATATATATATACATATGTGTACAATTGTCACACTGACGATATATAATAAAAAACTGATAAATACTTGTTGCACTGACAATCTAGACAAGATATCAAGAGACACAGGCACAACAGGGACCCTCACCACTGAGTCTGAGTCCCCATGAGGTGAGACAGACTCTGCAATACATCAACCACAAAAAGGCTACCATACCTGAGGGAGTACCAGGACAGGTTCTAAAGCACTCCATAGGGGAACTGACACTCGTAAACCCACACTTGTAGAGGAGCAGTTCGCAAGTGCGGTGGAAACATGGGCCCATTCCTAAGCTTTTCACCGGTTCTTTTGGCAACAGCACCGGCACCAGAACCCCGGTGGTGGAAAAGGGGTATATGTGGTGCTTATTGAGGAACACGGAGGCCTCAACATTGAAGTTTACCAGAAGCTTACACACACCGACCAGTACCTACTCTTTGACTCCCACCACCCTCTGGAACACAAACTTGGGGTGATCAGAACCCTGCAACACTGGGCGGAAAGTGTTCCCTCTAAGGCAGAAGGGAAACAAAAAGAACACATACATGTAAAGACAGACCTCAAAACATGTGGTTATCCCAACTGGGTTTTCATCAAATCAGCCAAGATGCACTGGAAAGAAGGTCAAACACAAACTAGGGAGAATAAGAATGACAAAAGGAACAACATTGTCATCCTTTACGTGGCAGCTTGTCATAGAAAATCAGAAGAATTTTCTCCAAGCATGACATCCCAGTATGCTTCAAACCAAGTCACACCCTAAGGCAAAAACTGGTTCATCCCAAGGACAAATCCCCCAAACACAAGATCAGCAATGTAGTGTCTGCTGTCCAGTGCAGTGAAGAGTGCTCGGACCTCTACATTGGAGAAACCAAACCGCCTCTTCATGAACGAATGGCACAACATAGAAGAGCCACCTCGACAGGACAAGACTCAGCTGTACATCTGCATCTGAAAGAGAAAGGGCACTCTTTTGAGGATGCCAATGTTCACATTTTGGACCGGGAAGACAGATGGTTTGAAAGAGGTGTAAAAGAAGCATCTATGTCCACTGTGAACAACCATCATGGAACAGAGGAGGTGGATTACGTCACCAGCTTTTCCCCGCTTACAGTGCTGTCCTGAGCTCCCTTCCCAGACGTCTCAACCCCCATTCACACCTTTGTTCCAGTGACCTCAATAGGTCACATGAAACAATGGAGCAAAGTCCCAAATTGGTTTCATCCAATCCTGGGTCTCTCCACCATTTGCTTTAAGAACTGAAGAAGCCTTTCGGATGAGAGGTGAAAGGTCTTCAGAAAACAAAAACAAGTCCAGAGACTGTGTAAATTAGAATATAGACTAAAAATTACTTATTTTAAATAGCCATATAAACAAAAACAACCTTGCTTACTGGAATATTTAACTTATTATTTACTTAAATCATTGACTGCAGTGAGGTCAGAGACCTGGTTCAGCTGAATCAGCGTTATTTTCACTACTCCACTGTCCACTCTTACTCATTCACTTTTTGTACTTAGCAGCATCAGCAAGTCAGAACTCATATGGTCCGAGTTAATGAAGACTGGATTTGTGATTCACCCACTTTAATGATTTTATCTGAACTGAGCACTAAATATGATAAAAAGTGTGAGAAATCAGACAGAAACTCTGAGTAAGACAGAAGGGCCAGGTGGAACAACGAATCAAACAGTTTTTTGAGTTTTCCAGTTAGGGTGTGCAAGGCTAAAAGTCAGGCTTTCAGATGAATTTAAAGCTTTGTCTGGGTCTATGATGAATGGTAAATGGATGGGTTCTTCCACCTTTCTACTCTACATGAACACTCAAAGTGCTTTATACAGCATGTCTCATTCACACACATTCATACACACACTTTCTACATCTAAGTGCTTTCTATCTGACATTCACGCACACAATCACGCTCCAATGATACATCTCCTCCTCAGCCTGTCCTTCGAGGATTCTGACAGTATGACTCGAGGGTGTTGATTAATTTAAACTTACATTAATTCTGCTGTCTCTGTAAGGCAGAATTAATCTTTATGTTGATTAATTATTAAATCATTTACTAATAGGGAAGAAAGGGATCTAATGTTTAATATTCCAAATTAAACTGTTGAAGATGGTGCAGTTGAAGATGTTATATTGTTCTTTCTTTGTGAATTTCTATGCTTAAATCATATTTTGCTGGTTTTTGGTTGGTTCGTTGGTGGTCTGGGAGCAGACACAGTCTTCATGGAGATGGGGTTTTGAGAGGGATGACAGAGATGCGTGTAAGACTATAACTCTGTTTCCCGGATAGTCACATTTTGGAGGGGTTAATAAATTTGGCCAGATTTCTGGAAATGAGGGCTGCTTCATCCAAAGTGGGATGGATGCTGTTTCTCCTAACAATGACATGAACATCTCGTGAAAAACCTAAAATGACAAAATACTGAATCAAATTCAACAGGTTTTGAGTAAATATTTTTCATAAAAAAATAGTTAAAAATAGAGTCTTGGTCTCAGTAGAACACACACATCCAAAAATAAAAAGGTGCAGGAAAACAAAGAATCAATGAGCAACAAAGAAGTCCGCACACCAGAGCACTCCTGGAAAAGATTTTAATCCAAACATACCTTTAAAACATGACGTTTTGGGCCAACATGCCCTTCTTCAGATTTAATGAGGTAATGAAATGGACATGTTTATATATCCACCCACTCTTAAGGTGGTCATGTGGTTGTGATTACTCAAATTCTTCATTAAGACCAAAGGGAGATAAGGTGTTGAGGGTATATATCCAATACGCTTCTCTCTTAAGTGAGAGAGTATTAATTTTGCCACCATGTCGTGATGTTTAATGGCTTCTACCCCACAGTAATGTAAAGAAGATATGTTGTGTGCAGCCTGAGTAAAATGAAGCTTTTAGTATCATGATTACGGATGTTCGAGCGATGTTCTGAGATTCTAGTTTTCAACTGTCATGTGGTTTTGCCAACATAAGCCAAACCACACGGGCATTAAGCACGTATACTGTATGTTAGTGGTTTGATGTGCAATGATGCCCTTTATTCTGTAGGGTTCACCTGATCGTGGGTGATGGAAAATTTTGGTTTTGTGACTGAAATTGCACTGAGTGCAATGCCCGCAGTGATAATTACCAGATAGTGTATCACTGAAGAAGTGACTGGTTTTTTGGATCGGGAGGCAGGATCTAACTTAAAAGTTTCTCAGATTCAGAAGTGTCTTATAAACAAACCTAGGTGGTGCCTGTAAAGATTTAAGAGACTGATCTGAACTGATGACATGCCATTTAATGTTTATTTATGATGTTTTATAACTTGGTGGAAAAGGGAGAATATTGTATAAAACAATTAATATTATTAACCACCTTTTTGGGTTTAGTATAATGCAGACAATCTAGTTATGTAATGTCTGAGAATCATTCACATGTTTCTGTAATCCATTCATGTTTATATTGTCTCATCTGTTCTAAAATGTCTGATTGCAGTTGAAAATTCTCATTAGAACTCCAAATGCGTCGGATGCAATTAATTGTGAAAGGGGCAAGCTCTTTTTAAGAGCAGGAGGATGGAATGACAGTCCATGAACAAGGGTATTCCTATTCGTGCTTTTGCGGAATAAATTGGTGTCAAGTCGATTGCCGCTACTACATAATCTGATGTCTAAAAAATGCATGGTATTAACATCATACTCCATGTTAAATTTAAGATTATAATCATTAGTGTTAACAAATTTCAAGAACTCAGTCAGTTGTGCTTGAGAACCAGACCATATGAAATAAATATCATCAATGTACCTTTTCCAGTAGGATATAAAGGGCAGAAAAGGTTAACAGCTTCATCAAAGATTAAACTTTTTTCAAAAAAATTTATTCTGTCATTGTGATTAGCCTCTAATAAGATTTATTTGTTTATCTTAACTTCCGAAGGCCCTTTTTGATTTGTAATACACATGTTAAGATTTTATACGAAGAGTCTTTTTAATTTTTTCAGCTTTCCTAATTTATTTAGACTATTCTTGATTGTTTGTGTGTGATTCCCTCCCTTTTTTTCCTGATTTGGGCATTGAGTAATCACATCCACATGACCACCTCAACAGTGGGCGGGTATATAAACATGTGCATTACATTACCTCATTAAGTCTGAAGAAGGGCATGTTGGTCTGAAATGTCACGTTTTAAAGGTCTGTTGGGATTAAAATCTTTTCCAGGAGCGTTTTGGCGTTTTCTCATTAAAATAGAGTCTGAGCATATTCCACACATCAGAGTGTGTGAACACTCATTACCAGCACCAGGTATCTTATATATTTCAAGCCAACCACAGTAGTCTCTATGGAAGAACCATGCCATCTCATTGTGACTAACAAAAGCTCAGCAAGTAGCTTGCCCATCTTTTCAGCTAGCCTGCAATAGTGATCAGGAGCAGTCAGCTTTGCTTCTCAGGCTGTGAATACCTCCCTATTTGATCTGGCATCAGCAGGCTTTAAAGCCTTTAATATGTAGGATTATCTGCTCTTCACTTCTACGTAACACTCTTGACCTCCTTGGATCACTGACAGTCACTGAGATGGAAGAAGAAAGAAAGAAACAGAGAGAGGGGATGGCAGAGAATAGAGCAGGGCACGGAAGAACAAAATCAAGGACAAAAGAAAAAATGAGAAAGAGGACAGATGCAGATTGGAAAGGCAGGAGAACAGAGTGGCAGAGGTTATGAATGATATGATGAAGAAAGTACCGGAAAAGGAGGGACGAAGAGCACGAAATGAAGAGAAACCAGACACCTCTTAAGGTGGCACTGGCAATACATCTGTGGATATTGTTACATTTCAAAAGAAGTTACAGTTTTTATTTTGAAAGCTTCCATTTGGTGTTGCGATTTTATATAGTGCTTTTCTACTCTATGCTACTACATACTCACTTGAGCACTCAAAGCACTTTCTACAACATGCCTCATTCACCTATTCATACAAGACTTTTTTTGGATATTCAATTCAATTTTATTTATGTAGCTCCAAGTCACAACAAACAGTCATCTGAAGGCACATTATATTGTGAGGTAAAGACCCTACTATAATTACCTATGTGCTTTCTATCTAACATTCACACACTCTAATGAACACATCAGAGAGCAGGGTTCAGTATGGAGCCTGGAGCAGCCAGGGAGTGAACCACCAATCTTCTAATTAGTAGACGACTTGCTCTACCTCCTGAGTGATAGTTACCCCATGTGTGACTCTTAACTGAAACCAAATTCTACCTGTACCCCTGCAGCAGCATTCATGATACTTTGTTTGGGTTTGCTTGCATAGGTATTTCACTTCATAGATTGAAGGATTTTAAGTATGTAACCTACCCAGATGTGCTTGGGCACACTCTCCAAAAACAAACAAACAAACAGTCTGATTATAATGATGCTATGCAGAAGTGGAATGCTAGTTGGATGAAAAGTTGGTTTGAAGAGGAAGGAGATAACAGTAGAGTTCACTACGAAGTGGAAGAAATGTGAGAAAATATTCAAAGATAAAAATTGCAGCACAGGAAACGCAGTAGTTGCTAGTTTGATAGGTTTCACTGTTTTAACGCTTGGTTTCATGTCATACTTCATTGCTTATCTGCAGGGTCAAAGTTAATGGACCAACCTCAGTGCAAACACAAAAAAGAGTAGCTCACAAATCATTTTGCTCCTCTTCTGTGGAACCAGCTCTTAGTTTGGATTCAGGTGACAGACACCCTCTCTATTTTTAAGATTAGGCTTAAAACTTTCCTTTTTGATCAAGCTTATAGTTAGGGCTGGATCAGGTGACCCTGAACCTTGATATAGTTGTCCTGCAATAGACCTGGGCTGCTGGGGGTTCCCATGATGCACTGAGTATTTCTTTTTCACTCACCTCTTTTCACTCTGTTTTTCCACCTATCCAGTCCATCCATCTATTTCCTTCTGCTTATCCTTCTCATGGTTGTAGGGGTACAGGAGCCTATCCCTCTTGTGCATTTAATCCCCCCCCAGTTTTCCTGCTGTTTACAGGGAGTTCTTCCTTCCCACTGTTGCCGAATGTTTACTTATAATGATTTGTTTTGATTGTTTGGTTTTCTCTGTACTTATTGTAGGGTCTTTACCTTACAATATAAAGCGCTTGGAGGTGACTGCTGTGTTTTGGCACTATATAAATAAAATTGAACTGATGGAATTGAATTGAATTGATGCCACATATTATTCACACCACCCCGACTGACAGTACACAAGTACAACTTGTAGATGCAAAGCTCTGTGAGGGATCAACACACAGCCATGCCTGGCTTTTAATCTTAGATGGGTTTCCAGTGATGTAATAGATTTTAATAGGTTCAGCAGCATGTCTTTAACAAAACAGAGGCTGTGGAGACATCCAGTGTTTCTGCCTTTTTCTGTTTAAAATCTTCCCTCTTTTTGTTCACTCATGTTTGATCTAAACAAATTATTATTGTCTGCTATTACCAGGTTTCAATCACTAGGGCTGAAAATGAAGCTAACACATAAGTGCCAATTACTACATTCCTCTAATGACCCCTTATGTTTGGCTCTAAAGGTTGTTCAATCCCCATAAACCCCATTGCTAAAAGGCTTCAGAATGCCAGTTTACAGTCTGGTACAAAAATGGTTTGGGCCTGTATGGATGTTTTTCTTCTTCATAATCTAGGTGTTGATTTTTTAACTCATCCATTTCGATACTGTTCAGGTTTAAAATTCAGGGAGAGATGCAATGCCATAGTAACGCAAGGCTTCACATGAATCTCGACAGTATTGTACATGTCGGTGCGCGATTTATTACAAACGTTTCAGTGATTTGGTTTTTCTGTCAGTTTACTACTAGACAGTCTTTAAGGTAATAAAAATGTATTTCTAGCTATATCTGTATTAACATCAGCACTCTGGAGGACGGTAACGAAGACCTGGATAGTTTACAGCATTACATTGTCGAGTGTTTCGAGCGAGTCGTCATGGGGAAACCAGACAAGCTACTGACTCCCTCCACCAGCAAAGGAACTCTGTCCACTAAGAGAAGCCACACTGAAGATTCCCCAGAGACAGCCTCACCACACACCAGCAACGTGGTGGACATTTTGAAGTCCATAAATAAAAACTGTCCAGCTTTGATGTATGCCTGGAACTAGTGGAAATTGTCCACAAAGAGTTTCAGGCTTTGCAGGAGTCTTTAGAGTTCAGCCAGCACCGGGTGGAAACACTCGCTGCGGAAAATGCCGTTCTCAGGGAGTCGGTGAAATAGCAGCATACTGAACATCAGGGGAGCGACCCAGCTCAGAAGAAATTTAAAAAAAAATCAAAGAAACAAACTGTTATTGAGCTCCAGCCACACAGCATGAGGGATAACCTCTTTTTTTCTGGAATACCAGAGAAGGCAAACGAAGAAAACTGTCAAAGGTTTTATCCAAACCAGTGTTGCCAACTTAGCGACTTTGTCGCAAGATTTAGTGGCTTTTCAGACCCCCCCAGCGACTTTAGCTATGTCCAAATTCAGGGGCCGCATCCTCAGAAGGCTGCATTTGTAGGCCGATTACGTCACAGCGAGGCGACGAAGGCTGTCCAAATTCGAAGACTCCTCCAAATGCGTCCTTCTTTTCTCGAATTTGAAGGATGGGTCCGGTGTATCCTTCGTGGCCTACCATATCCCACAATTCATTGCGCATCAAAACAAAAATGGTGGAGGATAGCGGCCAAAAAGTTTGAAAAATAACTGTTTCTGTGACATAAAATAAACTTTTAAGATGTTTTCAGGCGAGAATGTAAATGTATAAACCTCAAATATCAGCTCGTTTTATCAAGATATTGCTTAATTGCAAAAAGTGCTCCGTTGTTTTCGGAGCTGTCCATTGCCGCTGCTCTACCAGCGGCTTGCCTCGCTAGCTGTCAGCTGACCTGGCTATCAAGGCTCACTTTAGCTGGAGAGAACGTCCGACTGCCTGCACATCCTTTCAAACCCTTAACTTAAGCAGTTATAATTCACTCAGATGATCTTTAACGGCTGATGTTTGGTTTATTTCAGTGTTTCATTTGTTTCATTTGCAAATCGGTTTGCCTGAAAATTAAAGTTAAGCATCTACATTAATGTCTCACTTAATATAGTTGGAAATTAATTATTTGCTCAGCTGTATTCCTTTATGCTGAAATGTGTTATGCTTGTTTTAACAGCTTATTTTGAATTAAAGACTTAAAATTAAACCACAAAAAGGAGCAAAAGTTTGTTCTCCGTTTAACCAGCTGCTTTTACACAGTTGTGCTTCGGCTGTCACGGTTGCTAGGTGACATGAGTTACGCTGAAATCCTCCACTATCGCCATGTTTTGTGTACATACAGCCTTCGTATTGCGTCCGTTCGTAGGCTTTGGCATTACCCGAACCCCCAAGAGTCCCTGGCTGTTGGTTTGTACCGTAAGTCACGTGACCTTAATAGTGGAAGTGGGTCTGTTCGTGGCCTCATGATGCAGCAGGTTGAGCAGGTGAGCCCGTTGCTGTGATACGTCAGCGCATATCTCTATGGATTTACTGGCTAAAATCCTGCTGACTGAAGGATGGAGTTTTGTTCATTCAGTCTGTGTCACAGTACGAGACGGAGTACACCCAGGAGGAAGCACTTTGGTGAAGTCCACTTCACTGCAGTCTGGCTTTTTAAAATCATCTGCAACGTAGTTGCCAGAAGATTAGAAAAAACATCCTGACCAAACAGGTTTTATCAAGTTCAATCAGCCCACTCTCTCCTTCACATTTTGTCATCTTTATTGAGCCACTAGCAGCAGGCTATTTATATGGCAGGCTAGATCCTCCCTTTTTGATTGGCACTTCATTCGGCCAATCATGGCCACACCAAATCACCTGCCAAAGCCACGTGACGCCCTCTGGGTATTATTGGCTCTGTGAAACCCATTTCTTAACATGATTGGCCAAACGAGGTGTCTAGCCTGCCATATAAAACACACTTCATACGTCCCACTAACGGGATGTGGCTAGGTAATAGGCTACAAAATGGGTTTTCCTGAGCAAATAATAACCAGAGGGCGTTATGTAGTTTTTCAGGTGATTTTGGTGCTGCCGGTTAACAGGTTAAACTGAAATGGGGAGGGTGTGTTGACACCTTCCTAAAATAGTCCAAAAAAACCCCAATAGCTATGCAGCTCTTTTATTGCAAAAATTTAGTCATGAGCCCAAGCAAAGGACAATAAAGCCACCGTTTCCACTGGTTACTTATTTCAATAGAAGTAATGTCTTAATTCAATTCAATTCAATTCAATTCAATTCAATTTTATTTATATAGCGCCAAATCACAACAAACAGTCGCCTCAAGGCGCTTTGTATTGTGGGTAAAGACCCTACAATCATACAGAGAAAACCCAACAGTCAAAACGACCCCCTATGAGCAAGCACTTGGCGACAGTGGAAAGGAAAAACTCCCTTTTAACAGGAAGAAACCTCCAGCAGAACCAGGCTCAGGGAGGGGCAGTCATCTGCCGCGACCGGTTGGGCTGAGGGGAGAGAAAAGACATGCTGTGGAAGAGAGCCAGAGATTAATATCAATTAATGATTAAATGCAGAGTGGAGTATAAACAAAGTAAATAAGGTGAATGAGAAGAAACAGTGCATTATGTGAACCCCCCCAGCAGACTAGGCCTATAGCAGCATAACTAAGGGATGGTTCAGGGTCACCTGATCCAGCCCTAACTATAAGCTTGATCAAAAAGGAAAGTTTTAAGCCTAATCTTAAAAATAGAGAGGGTGTCTGTCTCCCGAATCCAAGCTGGAAGCTGGTTCCACAGAAGAGGGGCCTGAAAGCTGAAGGCTCTGCCTCCCATTCTACTCTTAAGTATCCTAGGAACCACAAGTAAGCCAGCAGTCTGAGAGCGAAGTGCTCTATTGGGGTGATATGGTACTATAAGGTCTTTAAGATAAGATGGGGCCTGATTATTCAAGACCTTGTATATGAGGAGAAGAATTTTAAATTCTATTCTAGATTTAACAGGGAGCCAATGAAGAGAAGCCAATATGGGAGAAATATGCTCTCTCTTTCTAGTCCCTGTCAGTACTCTAGCTGCAGCATTTTGGATCAGCTGAAGGCTTTTCAGGGAGCTTTTAGGACAGCCTGATAATAATGAATTACAATAGTCCAGCCTAGAAGTAATAAATGCATGAATTAGCTTTTCAGCATCACTCTGAGAAAGGATGTTTCTAATTTTAGAAATATTGCGCAAATGCAAAAAAGCGGTCCTACATATTTGTTTAATATGTGCATTGAAGGACATATCCTGGTCAAAAATGACTCCAAGATTTCTCACAGTGTTACTGGAGGCCAAAGTAATGCCATCCAGAGTAAGTATCTGGTTAGACACCATGTTTCTAAGATTTGTGGGGCCGAGAACAAGAATTTCAGTTTTATCTGAATTTAGAAGCAGGAAATTAGAGGTCATCCAGGCCTTAATGTCTTTAAGACATTCCTGCAGTTTAATTAATTGATGTGTGTCATCTGGCTTCATTGATAGGTAAAGCTGAGTATCATCTGCATAACAATGAAAATTGATGCAGTGCTTTCTAATAATACTGCCTAAGGGAAGCATGTATAATGTAAATAAAATTGGTCCTAGCACAGAACCCTGTGGAACTCCATAATTAACCTTACTGTCTGAAGAAGACTCCCCATTTACATGAACAAATTGGAGTCTATGAGATAAATATGATTCAAACCACTGCAGTGCAGTACCTTTAATACCTATAGTATGCTCTAATCTCTGTAATAAAATGTTATGGTCAACAGTATCAAAAGCTGCACTGAGGTCCAACAGGACAAGCACAGAGATGAGTCCACTGTCAGAGGCTCTAAGAAGATCATTTGTAACCTTCACTAATGCTGTTTCTGTACTGTGATGAATTCTGAAACCTGACTGAAACTCTTCAAATAAACCGTTCCTCTGCAGATGATCAGTTAGCTGTTTTACAACTACTCTTTCAAGAATCTTTGAGAGAAAAGGAAGGTTGGAGATTGGCCTATAATTAGCTAAGACAGCTGGGTCAAGTGATGGCTTTTTAAGTAGAGGTTTAATTACAGCCACCTTGAAGGTCTGTGGTACATAGCCAACTAATAAAGACTGATTGATCATTTTTAAGATCGAAGCATCAATAATTGGAAAGACTTCTTTGAACAGTCTAGTAGGAATGGGATCTAATAAACATGTTGCTGGTTTGGAGGAAGTAACTATTGAAGTTAACTCTGAAAGACCAACTGGAGCAAAAGAGTCTAAACAAATACCAGCAGTGCTGAAAGCAGCCGAACATGAAGATAAATCTTTGAGATGGTTATGAATAATTTTTTCTCTAATGTCTAAAATTTTATTTGTAAAGAAATCCATGAAGTCACTACTAGTTAAAGTGAAAGGAATACTCGGCTCTACAGAGCTCTGACTCTTTGTCAGCCTGGCTACAGTGCTGAAAAGAAACCTGGGGTTGTTCTTATTTTCTTCAATTAATGATGAGTAGTAAGATGTCCTAGCTTTACGGAGGGCTTTTTTATAGAGCAACAAACTCTTTTTCCAGGCTAAATGAGCATCTTCTAATTTAGTGAGACGCCATTCCCTCTCCAGCTTTCGGGTTATCTGCTTTAAGCTGTGCGTTTGTGAATTATACCACGGAGTCAGGCACTTCTGATTTGAAGCTTTCCTTTTCAGAGGAGCCACAGTATCCAAAGTCATACGCAGTGAGGATGTAAAACTATTGACGAGATAATCGACCTCACTGGGAGCAGAGTTTAGGTAGCTGCTCTGCACTGTGTTGGCACATGGCACTGAAAATTAATAAATTACTTAATACATTACTTAGTTACTTTTATTTTTAATACAGCAAAAAAGTTAATGATAGAATTGTTAGAATAATAATTTGTTAGTATAACAGCTGTGCTATCAGTAAATGCAGAAGTGATGCCTCCCAGGTGACAGTTAGTTAGCTGGTTGTAGTCGGTTGGCAGTCAGGTGTGTTTGTATACTGACTGTTTTTTTTTTTTTTTGCATAGGTTGGTAGGTATGTGTTTGTCTGTGTGTTGGAGGAATGGATATGTGTAAGTCTGTGTGTGTGGGAATGCTGTCCAATGCTCTGGATTAGTATTTTCTGCATTTGTTGCTGTCTCAAAAGGTTCAGTGTACTGCTAGGGATTAGAGAGCTGGGTGGCACTGATAAAACCACGTATGCAACATATTTCTGCTGCTTACGAAAATGCTGCTGACTGGTAACTTGGAGACTGCCATTTCTCTCACCTCAGCAATATTGTATATTATGACCGCATCACCACAGGCAACTGGGGCTGTTTCTGAGGGTCCAGTTCCACACACTGCGGCTGAAGACCCGACTGGGACCTGGCTGCCCCCACCCAATGAACAGGTGTTGTGTCAGCTGCCTCACTGGCGCATCACTCATAGTCTCAATAGTTGCCAGTGCAGAAAACACAGTCTTTGGATTTACAGTCACTGCACAAGGTCTTAAAGTCCAAAGCAGCTGGCTCGTGAACAAAATCACTATATACTTACTGAGCTGGAGGAATGATATTTTTAATTATGTGATGTGCAAGTCTTGCACTTACAGTACCAGTCAACAGTCTAGACACACCTGAATGGGTGTATCCAGACTTTTGACTGGTACTGTGGATGTTCTTCTCTCTTATGTTGATGGTTGTGGTGCTAATTATAAACAGGGATGTCAGTAATGGCTTACTTAGTAAAGCGTTATGCTAATCTGACTACTTTTTCTGTTAACGAGTAATCTAACGCATTACTATTTGAAGTCCAGTAATCAGATTAAAGTTACTTATCCAAGTCACTGTGCATTACTATTTTTGTCATTTTCCTTGGTAAAAATATATCTTTTTGCTTTCTTCTTGCATCTCGGGTAGTGACATCTGGCCGATGCAATAATTGCATCCCGTTTTCAGCATGACGACGATAATAGCACACAGTGACACAAATGTAAATGATGGAGTGAGGAGAGAGATGCACATTTTCTAGTTGGAAATACAGGCACTATTTTGAGTTTGTGTCAGTTAAAGATAACAATATCAGGGTTAGATGTGCACTCTATGCTGGCGACAAAGTGCTATCTGGCTTAAAAAACACTATGTCAGATTTAAAGAAACATTTTGAGTCGCAGCATGGCACAGTCAAACTTACAGAGCGAGTCCCACCAGGTGGTGCAAAGCAGAGAGTTGCGGCTAATGCAGGAGGCCCCCCAGCACCCAAACAACAAAAACTGAACTTTGGTACAAAAGTGGGGGAGAGTTGAAGAAGTTGGTCAGACAGTATGTAGCAGGGGACATGCTGCCCTTAAACACGCTTGACTCGCCCTCGTTTCATGGATTTCATTTTTATGTTGAGGCAGCGGGGATATGATCTCTTCAGGGTGTCCTGGGTCTGCCCCAGGGCCTCCTCCCAGTAGGACATGCCCGGAAATCCTCAGAGGCGCCCAGGAGGCATCCTAATTAGATGCCTGAGTCACCTTAACTGGCTCCTTTTAATGTGGAGGAGCAGCGGCTCTACTCTGAGCCCCTCCTGAATGGCTGCACGGCTCACCCTATCTCTAAACTAGAGGCCAGCCACCCTTCAGAGGACGCTCATTTCTGCGGCTTGTATTTGTGATTTTATTCTTTTGGTCACTACCCAAAGCATAGGTGAGGGTAGGGACGTGTAAAAAGACAGCTTCGCTTTTACACTAAGCTCCCTCTTCACCACAACAGCCTGGTGCAGCTTCCACATCACTGCAGATGCAGCCTCGATCCATCTGTTGATCTCCTGTTCCCTTCTATTGTCACTCGTGAACAAAACCTCGAGATACTTAAACTCCTCTATCTGGGACAGGAACTCGTCCCCGAGCCGGAGTGGGCACTCCACCCTTGTCTGGCTGAGGGGCATGCCAGCCGCTTCACACGCGGCTGCAAACTGTTCCACTCCGAGCTGGAGGCCACCCCCTGATGAAGCCAACAGGACCGCATCATCCGCAAATAGCAAAGATGAGATTCTGAGGCCATCAAGGCTGAAGCCTTCCTCCACATGGCTACACCTAGAAATTCTGTCCGTGAAAATTTATGAACAGAATCGGTGATAAAGGGCAGCCCTGGCAAAGTTCAACACCCACAGGAAATGAGTCCAACTTTTTCCCGGCTATAAAGACCAAGCTCTACAGTAGCTGCGGTTGTACAGGGACTGAATAGCCCGCAACACTGGGCTAGACACCCCATTCTCCTGCAGGACCTCACACAGGATACCCTGAGGGATGCAGTCGAATGCCTTCTCCAAGTCCACAAAGCACATGTTGACTGGATGGGCAAACTCCCACATATGGGGGGTGCCAGCCTTGAGTGCGGTGGTGCTCTGGGTTGTGGCCACTTCACGCCCTGGACCTGTCTTTCCTGCCCTGCGGTTGGGTGTAGGAAACTGGGGGGCTGGTACCGTAGTGAGTAGGGCCAGTCCCTTTGTTCTGGTCACTGGGCTGCATGATGTCACGTCTCTCTTTTTTAATTACATTATAAACATTATGTCTCAAGACACATCATAGGGGCTTGGGGAGCAGGTGTATCACACAGTGGTTAGTGAGTGGAGCTGCTGAGGTGGCCCCACTCTCTTCACTGCTGCCTGCTCCTCAATTTTATTTACATCTTAGACATTGGGGGGCTTGGTGGGGGCAGGGTGGATGAACGTTGTTGGTCAGTGCTCATGTCTGTCTCCCTCCAATTTTAACAGTACTGTAGCTTTCACACAGTCATAATCATTCTTCCCACTACAAACACTCACACACACCTGCACATACACCCAAAACATTGGGTGGGAGGAGGGGACACACTTTGTGTCCATGTTAGGTGTGTGTGCATGAATGTGCGACTGGTATATATGTGTGTTTGCATATATGCCTGAATCCCCTCAGCCAGATCATCAACAAGCCTGGCTACGGATACCGACTACAGAATGGAGCAAACATCAGCCACCTCCTGTACATGGATGACATCAAGCTGTAAGCTAAGAGTGAACAAAATATCGATTCACTGATCCACACCACCAGGATCTACAGCAATGATATCAGAATGTCATTCGGACTGGAGAAGTGTAGTCAGATAGTAACTAAGAGAGGAAAAGTAGTCAGAACTGAGGGGATTACACTACCAGAAGGCAACATTGCAGACATTGAGGACAGCTACAAGTACGTTGGAATCCCACAGGCAAATGGGAACCATGAAGAGGCCGCTAGGAAAGCTGCAACCTCCAAGTACCTGCAGAGAGTAAGGCAAGCCCTGAAGAGTCAGCTGAATGGGAAGAACAAGATCCCGGCTATCAACACCTATGCCCTGCCAGTTGTCAGATACCCTGCTGGGATAATAAGCTGGCCAAAGGAGGAGATAGAAGCCACTGATGTTAAGACAAGAAAGCTCCTTACCATGCATGGAGGGTTTCACCCCAAATACAGCACCCTGAGACTGTATGCTAAGCGGAAGGAAGGTGGCAGAGGACTAGTGAGTGTCAGAACCACTGTCCTAGATGAAACAGTGAAGATCCATGAATACATCAGGAAGATGGCCACAAAGGACCATGTGCTTAGTGAGTTCCTCAGGCAGCAGAAACCTGAGAAAGAAGAGGATGAAGAACAGGAAACACCATGAAAGGACAGGCCTCTGCATGTACCACCGGTAGATAGAAGAAGTGGCTGACATAGAGAAATTCTACCAATGGCTGGACAAGGCTGGACTGACAGACAGCACAGAGGCACTAATCATGGCAGCACAAGAGCAAGCTCTGAGTACAAGATCAATAGAGGATGGGGCGTACCACACCAGGCAATACCCTGGATGCAGGCTGTACAGGGCTGCCCCTGAGACAATTGTTAGGGATTATTTTTTACTCAGTGAATAAAGGACATATGTTTAAAGGTAAACTCCAGTAAATTAAATAATTAACAGTGGATCAACCAAATAATAAACAAATAAATAATACATGGGGCCGGGAGGAGGCCCCGTGGTAGACCCAGGACACGCTGGAGAGATTATATCTCTTGGCTGGCCCGGGAACACGTTGGGGTCCCTCCGGATGAGCTGGAGGAGGTGGCTGGGGAGAGGGACGCCTGGGCTTCTCTGCTTAGGCTCCTGCCCCCGCGACCCGGCCCTGGATAAGCGGAAGAGAATGGATGGATGGATGGATGGATGGATGGATGGATGGATGGATGGATGGATGGATGGATGGATGGATAAATAATACATTAGACAGAGAGCAACAGATCAGAAAGTACTAGACTAACTTCTCTCTTTCAGTGCATCTTATCTCGAGGTCCGGCCACCAAACGTACAATTAGAACATCACCAATGTCACCATGTTCTGTCATTAATCTGGCCAAGATTTCTCTGTATTGATTAAATTAGAACATCAGGAAGAAGATGTGCCTATGACTGAGAGGACTCTGGGTCATGAAAAACCAGCCAGAACAAGACTGAATGACGAAGGTCAACTCATAGCGCCCAGAGATCGTTTATGCTTAGATAACAACGAGCTGTATAAAAATGTTTTGGTTAGACAGGAACACGGGCTCAGAGAGAGAGACAGTGCGCACTCTTACTCTGATTCCCCACATGGCCATGTGTGTATTTTTTCTGATCCTTTAATACATTAAATGTTTTACTTTTTTAATTAAAGTGTGTCAGGTGTCTTCCTTCACAAAAAACCTGTTTACCTAACACAATCCAGCACATAACAGCAGGGTGCAAGATGCTAGCAGGCAGGGCATACATGGAATGCCATAGCCAAGTGGCTGGCATAGTATACAGCAACATCTATGCCGAGTATGACCTGGAAGTCCCGAGGTCAAAATTGGACACGCCCCCAAGGGTGGTTGAGAACAACAGAGCTAAGATCCTGTGGGACTTCCGGATACACACTTTCCAGATAGTGGAGGACAAACAAAGGAAGAAGGTCGTGGTGATAGACGTTGCAACACCAAGTGACGGGAACATCAAGAAGAAGGAACACGAGAAGCTCGACAAATACCAAGGGCTCAGAGAGGAGCTGGAAAGGATGTGGAAGATGAAGGTAACAGTGGTTCCCGTGGTAATCGGAACACTCGGGGCAGTGACCCCCAAACTAGGAGAGTGGCTCCAGCAGATTCCTGGAACAACATCCGAGATCTCTGTCCAGAAGAGCGCAATACTGGGAACAGCTAAGATACTGCGCAGGACCCTCAAGCTGCCAGGCCTCTAGTAGAGGACCCGAGCTTGGAGGGCAAAATAGACAGCCCACAGGGGCGAGCTGGGATTTATATATATATATATATATATATATATATATATATATATATATATATATATATATATATATATATATATATATATTAGGGGTGGAACTTTAACGCGTTAATTTCGATTAATTAATTACAGGGAAAATAACGAATTTAAAATTTTAACGCATTTTAATCGCACTTTGCACTGTGGAATGTTTCTCACTGCACGAGTTCCAGGTATACAGATTATTTCGACGCACAATGTCCAAATTCAGGGGCCGCATCGTTCGAAGCATAGACATATATACTATCTATATATACTATGTATATATGTCTATGGTTCAAAGGACCCGGCCCACGTAGACCGGGTCCTTCGCAGCCCACGAAGAACCGCAAAGGCCGGAAGTGAGTGGCTAGCCTTCATATCAGCGTCACCTGCCCTCACCTCTACTTAGCTCATGTCGCCTAGCAATGTGAGTGCGAAGCACAGCTGTGTAAAAGCAGCTGGTTAAACAGAGAACGAACTTTTGCTCTTTTTTGTGGTTTAATTTTAATTATTTTATTCAAAATAAGCTGTCAAAACAAGCATGACACATTTCAACATCAAGGAATACAACTGAGCGAATGATTAATTTCCAACTATATTAAGTGAGACATTAATGTTGACTAAAACTATCCAGTTATGATGCTTAACTTTAATTTCAGGAGTTTGCTTATCACAGGAGCACTTCCATATATATATATATATATATATATATATATGGGTATTATCATACCCACCCTAGCTCACTGCCTCTCACTGAGGGCAACTCCAGAATGGAACAGAGTCCAGCCCCTCTCCAGGAGACTGGTGCCAGAACCGAGATCATGCGTTGAGGTGAGCCCGACTATATCTAGCCATTATCTCTCAACCTCACGCACTAGCTTGGGCTCCTTCCCCACCAGCAGCCAGTCTTGATAGCTGGGGATTGGTCCACCAGGGCATCCATCCTTGGCCACCACCTGACACACACTGTACCCGACCCCTACAATGCGTCCTGCAGGTGGTGGGCCTACAGAAGGGCGGGCCTATATTGTCTCTTCCGGCTACGCCTGGCTGAGCACCACAGGCCAATACTCGGCCACCAGACGCTTTCCCTTGAGCTCCCTCCCCAGGCCTGGCTCCACGGTGGGATCCCGGTAACCCTATCCCGGGCATGTTAAACAGTTCCCTTGTTGTAATAAAATCTATCTAAGAGTGTCAGAATAAAGCAACTCTGGATGACCCTGGGGTTAGATTGATCTATCTATCCATCCGTCCATCCATCCATCCATCCATCCATCCATCCATCCATCCATCCATCCATCCATCCATCCATCCATCCATCCATCCATCCATCACCCCCCCCAATTTGTTGTAATCCTTTAATGGAAATGTTTTTAAGAAATGATCAGACAAAGGAAATGCTGTTAAGTCTTCAGTTTCTATGCCATTGTCAAAACAAGATCCAGAGTATGATTAAAGTCGTGTGTGGGCTCATTTACATTTCAAGAGAAGCTAATCGAATCTAATAGATTAAATGCAATGTTGAGGCTGTCATTTTCAGCACCTACATGGATGGTAAAATCACCTACTATAATTAGTATGAACTGAGCACTAAATCAGACAAAAAGTCTGAGAAGTCAGCGAGAAAACCTGAGTAAGGACCAGGTGGATGACAGATAACAAAACTTTTTTTTTTTGAGTTTTCCAATTAGGGAGAACATGCTGCTAAACATGTCACTTCTGATCCTACTGGGGAGGGGCCCAGAGAACATGACAGTCAGACATTGTTATGGACTAGTTCTTATATAGCGCTTTTCTATTCTGTCTGAGTACTCAAAGTGCTTATACAACACGCTTACATTTACCCATTAATACAAGCACTTCCATGATTAACTAAGTGCTTTTTATTATCTAACATCCACACACATTCACACTCCAATGGTTGTGTCGGAGAGCAACTTGGGGTTAAGTATCTTGCCCAAGGATACATTGGCATGTAGCCTGGAGTAGCCAGGAATCAAACCTCTGACCTTCCAATCAGTAGGTGAGATGCTCTACTTCCTGAGCTACAGCCACCCCATATGTTATGGCAACATTAATTTGATTAACTTTAGTGGCCTCTGATTGGTGTAACTGGGTGTTATTACTGCCAATGTGAAACATTGGGAAAATCTACATTTATACTTAGAAGAAAATCTGAAATTGCTGGCTATGTCACCTGCTCTGGCCCCTGGAAAACAATTAACTATGGTTGCTGGTGTCTCTAGCTTCTCATTTCTCAAATCAGAGTTTCCAATAACCATTGAGTCTGTTCCCAGGTGGGTGTGTTGGTAAGTGGACTTCGCTTGTTCCTCACCATTACCGAAGCAGCCCGGAGACAAGGGATTAATTACAGGTTTTCTGATTTGCTAAAACACATTTCTTGAAAACTCCACCCATTTTCTCAAAATCTTAAACACAAATCCAAAATTCAAACTACATTCACAAAACCACAGACTTTTCCTTCATAATAAAACTATCACTTTAAAATTAGTGATTGCTATTTACCCCAACAGTTACATACTAACAGATTTTGTTTGGGAGGAAGATAAAAAGAAAGCTTTTAAAAAAGAAAAAAGTATACACATGATTTTTATCCCCCAGGTAACCTGCAACATCAGGTCAATGACAACCCTGTAGTCTAGCAATTTTCCATCTGCATCATTTCCCCTTGTCTGAATGTTGAAGCCTATACAGAACTGACTTGCTTTATTCTGTATGACACGCTTACACACACATCTGAGCTCCATTAATTAGACAGGGATGGCAAGAGGCCAGTGAACATCAGTATATTGAATAATTAAGGTTTTTATCTCTTTTTGTGGAGCATTTTACCATGAGGCAGAAAGGGTACGTACCATATACATGTTAGTGTTTGCTACATAATCACCAAAAAAAAAAAAAAAAAAAAAAAAAGAGAACCAGTCCAATCTGGCTCAAGGTCTTTTATCTGCATCATTCCTGATCTTTTTCCACTCTGTCCTTTGTCTCTTCTTAACAAGAACACTTCCTGTTCTCGCTGTCTCTTAAGGCCACATCTTCTTCTTCTTCTTTTCAGTTCTAAATAACTTAAATGTTCATCAAAATTCCTAACAAAATTTAAGAGACAATACAAAGTGAAAGAGAATCCGAGACCGAACAGATACAATTAACTGAGACACAACAGTTGGATGATAGTTCTCAGTCTGAGATCAAATGATGACACAATGTTATTTGAGTTGCACAAGCCATCAAATACCCAGTAGCATTGTAAAAGCCAGGGAGCTGCTATCACTGCACATGTCAGGTTGAGCCAACCTTGCAGAAAATCAAAGGTCTAGAGTGGGACCCCTTCCAAGAGGATGGAGGATGCATCCAGAGGTGGTAGGTGAGATCTGGAACCCCTTTGCCATAGCCATGGCAGATCTCTTTGACTCCAGGTAGTCAACTCATTGTATCCTGTTTTTCACTAAAAGGAGAGACCATCTTCCATTAGGCATGGATATGATGGCAGATCAGTGGCCTCAGGGCCTCCTGTATTCCTTCCCTTCCATTAAACTCCTCCACCCCTCATTCAGAGAGTTCGGGTAGAAGAAGTGAGCCTTATTCTGGCGACTCCTAATTGGTGCCAGATGGTCTGGTTCTAAGTAATTACACTGCTTGTTCACGGGCACCCTTGGAATTTCCCTGCTCATTGGTATCTTTTGCTCAATGGTACAACCCCACAGGACACTTTTCCATATGGAATATGTAGGGTGGAGAAGATCTCCACTCAGGGAACCTGGGTTACTTTATAACTATAACTTTACAACTGGTCTCAAACAGTAGTGGTTAAAATCAACTTAGGAAAATAGTAAATGCAACATAGTCAAGCCTTTACTGCAAAAAAAGCAAACAGGAAGGATTTCTCCAGAAATAGACTGCTCAATAGAAAAAATAAATAAAGGAACACTTTCAAAGCACATCAGATCTCAATGAAAAAATTATGTCAGATATACTGATATGGACTGGGTAATGTGTTAGAAAAGACTGAATGCCTAAACTGATGCCTGATGTCCTCTAGTCCTCTAAAAAAAAAAAAAATAGAGGACATCAGGCCCTCAGGCTACCCTTGTGAAGTCAACTAACGAGTAGTGACACTGCCCTAGCCTAATGCAAAACTAGTGAAGAAACAGTCAGAAAAGATGATGAGAGAAAAACTATGTCTGTGGCCTCCACATGTAAAACCATTCCTGTTTGGGAGGGTTGTCTGATTGTTGCCCCTCTAGTGCAGCTTTTGTTAATTTCTTCAACACCAAAGCAGCAAAAACTAATTAACAACCCCTCTGCTTCATAACTGACCAGATCAATATCCCCTAAGTTCAACTGACTTGATGTTATACTCTGATTAAAAAGTCTTCATTTTTTTTTCCTTTGAACAGTATATATACGTAGGTTCAATTAAATAATTTAAGACATGATGCTGAAGGTTCTACAATGTTTCTTAACTTGTCAAAGTCATGGCCTAATAACTTTATTATGTTATATTATGTATTACATCTCCAGTTAGAAAGTGAAGTGAAGAAGGTATAAACAAAAGATGGATAATCAGTATTTGGCCCATATGTGCTAGCAATACACAAACCCATATTTTGAATAGAGTTGAGAATTATAAATATACCTTCTGGATCTATTATAGTGTTCTTAATGGGATGTACAATAATTTGTACTTCCAGTGCTGACTTGTGTGAATAGTCCAAAAACACCAGTATCATGAAGTTTACGTCACACTTAACAGCAACATTGCTTATTTACTTTGTTACAAAGATTCAGACTAGCAGATTTTTACCACCATCATACAAGTATTAGAATGTGCAAGTATTAGACAGGGTGCTACAGGATGGTCAGAATAACTTGATGTCAATACTGAAAGCAAGCTAGCACCATCCATCCATCCATCCATCCATCCATCCATCCATCCATCCATCCATCCATCCATCCATCCATCCATCCATCCTCTTCTGATTATCTGTGGTTGGGTTGCGGTGGCAGCAGCCTATGCAGAGATACCCAGACCTCCCTCCCTCTACCACCTCCTCCAGCTTAATTGGGGGGGAACACCAAAGTGTTCCCAAGCCAGTCAAGGGATATAATCGCTCCAGCATGTCCTGGGTCTGCCCCAGGGCCTCCTCCCGGCAGAACATGCATAGAACACCTCACACAAGAGGCCTCTAGAAGGCATCCTAGTCAGATGCCTGAACCACCTCAATTGGCTCTACTCTGAGCCCCTCCGGGATGGCTGCAGTACTCATTCTATCTCTAAAGGTCGTACCAGACCATAGGTGAGGGTGGGAACATAGATTGACCGGTAAATTACAGTTTCACTTTCACACTCACCTCCCTCTTCACCACAATGGACAGGTGCAGCGTCCACACCACTGCAGCCACAGCCCCAATTTATCTGTCAATGTCCCTTCTCCCCTCACTAGTGAACAACACCCCAAGATACTTACTCCTCCACATGGGGCAGCAACTCATCCCTGAGCTGGAGTGGGCACTCCACCCTTTTCTGGCTGAGGACAATGGTCTCAGACTTAGAGGTCCTAACTCTCATACCTCAGACTTGGCTGCAAAACACTCCAGTATGAGCTGATGTCCACCATCTGATGAAGACGACAGGACCACATCATCTGTAAAAAGCAGAGGTGAGATTCTGAGGCCACCGATGTGGAAGCTTTATGTTTACCAATCTGTGCTCATCTGAAATGGCGTTTTTGCACGTCCCCAGGCTGCAGATGCATTTTGCACTGCTCACTCTGCTCCTTTCACTTTTCTAAATCCTTGGTCATCCTTTTGTCTCTGTTGAATCAGTTTCTCCATGTGAATATGCAAGCCCTACACAACAAAGCAGTAATATTGAGAAGCAGGCATGTCAGATGCAGATGAGTTAAGCCACTAAGACCCCTGTCACACTGATGAAAAGAATCCTGTAGAGGGCTGTGGATGAGCAACCACAAGCAATGTGCAGAAATTCATGGGGGATGTAAAATGTACATAATTAATAGAATACACATTACATGCACAATACAATGAAATGGTGTCTGACATGTTCAGAACACATGCAGATTGCTGAAAATTCTGCAGAGAGGTGGCAGACGTGTGTGTGCAGACAGAGAATATTTGTGGAGAATTCAACGTGTTGAACATGTGGTCAATTACAGTGAGACCTGGAGGGGTGTGATTGGGATCTGAACCTGAATGGAGCTTTGTTTCTGGACTTCTGTGCAAACCACATTTTGTCCCCAACGAGCATCATGTTTGAACATAAGGATGTCCATAAGTGCACATAACACCAGGACACCCTACCGCAGCTTGATGATCAATATTGTAATCTTATCATCACATCTGGACAATGGACAATGAAACTGAAACACCTGTCATTTTAGTGTGGGAGGTTTCATGGCTAAATTGGACCAGCCTAGTGGCCAATCTTCATTAATTGCACATTGCACCAGTAAGAGCAGAGTGTGAAGGTTCAATTAGCAGGGTAAGAGCACAGTTTTGCTCAAAATATTGCAATGCACACAACATTATGGGTGACATACGAGAGTTCAAAAGAGGACAAATTGTTGGTGCACGTCTTGCTGGCGCATCTGTGATGTATCAAGAGCCACGGTATCCAGGGCAATGTCAGCATACCACCAAGAAGGATGAACCGCATCCAACAGGATTAACTGTGGACGCAAGAGGAAGCTGTCTGAAAGGGATGTTCGGGTGTAAACCCGGATTGTATCCAAAAAACATCAAACCACGGCTGCCCAAATCACGGCAGAATTAAATGTGCACCTCAACTCTCCTGTTTCCACCAAAACTGTCCGTCAGGAGCTCCACAGGGTCAATATACACGGCCGGACTGCTATAGCCAAACCTTTGGTCACTCGTGCCAATGCCAAACGTCGGTTTCAATGGTGCAAGGAGCGAAAATCTTGGGCTGTGGACAATGTGAAACATGTATTGTTCTCTGATGAGTCCACCTTTACTGTTTGCCCCACATCCAGGAGAGTTACGGTGTGGAGAAGCCCCAAAGATGCGTACCACCCAGACTGTTGCATGCCCAGAGTGAAGCATGGGGGTGGATCAGTGATGGTTTGGGTGCCATATCATGGCATTCCCTTGGCCCAATACTTGTGCTAGATGGACGCGTCACTGCCAAGGACTACTGAACCATTCTGGAGGACCATGCGCATCCTGTGGTTCAAACATTGTATCCTGAAGGCGGTGCCGTGTATCAGGATGACAATGCACCAATACACACAGCAAGACTGGTGAAAGATTGGTCTGATGAACATGAAAGTGAAGTTGAACATCTCCCATGGCCTGCACAGTCACCAGATCTAAATATTATTGAGCCACTTCGGGGTGTTTTGGAGGAGCGAGTCAGGAAACGTTTTCCTCCACCAGCATCACGTCGTGACCTGGCCACTATCCTGCAAGAAGAATGGCTTAAAATCCCTCTGACCACTGTGCAGGACTTGCATACGTCATTCCCAAGACGAATTGACGCTGTATTGGCCGCAAAAGGAGGCCCTACACCATACTAATAAATTATTGTGGTCTAAAACCAGGTGTTTCAGTTTCATTGTCCAACCCCTGTACAACATGTTTTCCATTTACCCATGCATATGAGCACTTCCATGATTAACTAAGCTGAGTGCTTTAATTATCTAACATTCACACACCAACGCTTGTGTCGGAGAGCAACTTGGGGTTAAGTATCTTGCCCAAGGATACATTGGCATGCAGCCTGGAGTAGCCCGGAATCGAACCGCTGATCTTCCAATCAGTAGGTGACCTGCTCTACCTCCTGAGCTACAGCCACCCTAAATGTGTTTTGTGGACTTGGAAAAGACATTTGACTGCATCCGTCGGGGTATCCTGTGGGGGGTGCTGCGGGAGTATGGGATGTCTGGCCCATTGCTGTGGTCCATTCAGTCCCTGTACAACTGCAGCAAGAGCTTTGTCTGCATTGCCGACAATAAGATGGACTCATCTCCTGTGGGTGTCGGACTTCGTCAGGGCTGCCCTTTGTCACCAATTCTGTTCATAAATTTTATGGACAGAATTTCTAGGCGTAGCCACGTGGTGGAAGGCTTCTGCCTTGGTGGCCTGAGCATCTCATCTTTACTTTTTGCGGATGCTGCACCTGTCTGTCATGATAAATAGAGGGTTGAGTGTGAAAACAAAGTTGTCGAATTACCAGTCAGTCTACATCCCTACCCTCATCTATGGCCATGAGCTTTGGGTTGTGACCAAAAGAATGAGACTGTGAATACAAGTGGCAGAAATGAAGTCTGGCAGACCTCTCCCTTAGAGATACAGTAGGTTGAGGAGTGCAGCCATTCAGGAGGGGCTCAAAGTAGAGCCGCTGCTCCTCCACATCGAAAGGAACCAGTTGAGGTGGTGCAGGCACCTGACTAGGATGCCTCCTGGGCAGCTCTTGAGGTGTTCCGGACATGTCCTACAGGGAGGAGGCCCCGGGGCACACCCAGGACATGCTAGGGAGATTATATCTCTCATCTGGCCTGGGAATGCTTTGGGGTCCCTCCGGACGAGAAGGAGGTGAGAGGAGGTGGCTGGGAAGAGGCTTAGGCTGTTTAGTGAAATCTAAAATTTCTGTTTCTATTTTCTATTTTATTGGGCTTTTGCTGCTGCTCCCATGACTTGGCCCCAGATAAGCAGAAGAAAATGGATTGATGGATAACATAAATAATGTATCTAAACAAGCAAAAAAAAATATATCAAACAATGACATAATGATTATGGCAGTTAAAACTAGTCTATTATTTTCTTCATCACCAGGACTTACCACTTTGTTTCTGGTGCAGATGGTCAGGTAGTATTTCAGCATCTAGCTAGTGCAACGGAAGAGGGGTGAGCATAAACAGTGTGATGTTTTTATGTGTCTGAAACTTTGCATTTTAAATTACCTAACAACTCAACAAATATAATCAAATACACAAACTGTTTCTGTGTAGTTTATCATACAGTGTACAGTGTGTCTGCCATCCAAAGGTGCAGGTGCTGTATTTCTCAGGTAGAAAAAAAAAAGAATGTGACATAATTTCACTCCCATGGAGAAAGACAGGACAGAAGAGGATGAAGACAGATAATTTTTAAAGATAAGGACTACTCAGTGACATTTGATGAACTAGAAATTTAAAGCTTTCATGTAATGTTATTGTTCATTTCACAATTTTTCTGAACAGATATTGGATGTACATATGATGTGTTGATGAAGTCTTGTTTTTTCATACTGTGAAAGATCCTACAAAACAAAATTAAGTGCACTAACATTTTGTTATTCAAAGGTTGCATGAATAAGCAGTTTAATGCAGCCTATACTAGTTAATTTGCAGCATTGTGGTTAGGTTTTCAGTAATACACCATGCTTGACTGGTGCTAATAGTCAGTGTTTGGTTACACATCAAGGGTAGCAGGCATCACTTTAAACTTAAGGTGATGATGCCAATTAGATTAATTCACTGAATGCCACCTTTATACTGGCTTTATGCTGTCCAGGGTTTGGAAATCAGCCATGATACCTCATGTAACAGTGTCAAAATAGAAATTTTAGACTTCGCTAAACAAGCATTGCTTACCCTAACAAAGCATCACTGCCAAAGAGGAGATGGACACAATGTAGTTTTAATCGAAAAAAGAAATGCGATAGAATGAATTAGCAAACGTGAGTAAGCGAGGTGGAAACTGAGCAAAGATAAGGGAAATGGACATGGAGACATCTGGTAGAGTGGCAGCTGAAAACTGGGATGTTTCATTTCAGATTGACACTTAAGCAAGGGCAAGTGAGGTATAGAGACCGGAGGGAAGGTGGGAGAAAAGAACAGAGTTAAGTGTTCCCTTGCAGAACTGATCAGTTGTGTAGAAATGAATGGTTGACTGCCCTTGAAAAAACAGAGTTGCTATGACAACCATTCCTTTTCTCTACCCCCCCACACACATATACACACACACACACACACACACACACACACACACACACACACACACACACACACACACACACACACATGCACACACACACCTCCGCTACCTGCCCCCCACTTCTCTTCTTCATCTACATGAATTACACAGAGAAGAAGGCAAAGGGTTGACAGGATTCACTGGTGTTAATAATAAGGTGATGGTAAAATCCTTGATGGAGCATATAAAGCTTTCATAAACAACATAGTGATTTATATGAGTTATGAAAATGCTTGAAAATTACCTTGTTTCAGCACTAAAAGTGAAGTATAAAGCTTGTGTTTTCCTAAAACGAGTACCTGTTGAGGTGGTGCTCCACAACTGTGGTGCAACCGCAACAAGAGTGCCGCATACTCATATCACAGCAGTAGTTCCAGTGCTCAATGTCTACACAGGTGTTCAAGCAATCAGAAGTTGTTGGTGAACTACTCAGAGACACATAGAAAACCACTGGAACCCCAGCTGGTTAGGTTCCCAATGCAGCCAGAACAGCTGTAATCATGTATGCACTGTGGATACTTTTTAAGTTCTTTTGTGTGTTTGTTTTAAATTTAAATGATTAACGTGCTTGAGAAACACTTGTGGTTGCAACCTCGTACTATGACCTAACTATGCTGCTAACTACTGTTAAGTAACACAAAAAGTGAGGTACAGTAGTCTTGGAAAGTCTATTCAGCACAGCAAGCCATATAATGTATTTATATAATTCCATTTCCAATGATCCAAATGGGATCTTACAAGGCCAGCCCATTTTTTTAATTGCATACCAACCAATCTGAAAGACCTACCAGAATGATAAGTATAAACTTATGACACCAAAATTTGTTAGAAGCTTAGATTCACCATGCATGCACCAAAGAACATGGTAACATCAACCAGGAGTACTCAAATTAAATTGTTTATTTAGTTGATTAATCAAGATTTTAAGGCATCACATTAAGAATATTTCACAGTCCAGGCTTAGAGAAACCTATTACACCATTGCAACTTTCCTCTTTATTTCTGCACCCTTCTACTATGTTTGTGCTGTTAATGCCCTATGGAACATTTTTAATGGATCTGACAAATAATATGTGTGCTGCAGACTAAGTTTTGTAGAGTGAAATTATAGCTTTTTTTTTTATAACCTCTTTTAGCACTAAAAAGCAGGGATCTGTGGCTATAGATTAGATTCAACTCATTGTCATTGTGCGCACAAGGCACACAACGAAATGATGGTTCCAGATCACTCATCCAGAGACGAGCATCTGCGGTCATGCAGCCAGAGACCGGCGCTACCCTTAGGCAAAGTGGTTTAAGTGTCTTGCCCAAGGACACAATGTAGCACAGGGACAGGGGCTCGAACCTGCAACCTTCTGGATGCAAGGCGAGCACCTACCCACTCCCGCAGTATACATTGCATTGTACAATTTCACAATGCAGCTTGCAAAATAAAGCATGCTAGTCTTTGCAGATAACTTGGTACTCCTCCCTGTCACCAAAATACTGTTATGTGTGTGTGTGTGTGTGTGTGTGTGTGGGGGGGGCTGTCATCCCACACCCCTGTTTCCTGCGCCATGCTCAGGTTGGGGGTTAGCTGTTGGTTTAGTGGCCAGGTCAGCTGCATTCCAGGTTCGCTGCTGGCTTTATTTGGGGGGGGGGGGGGGGGGGGGGGGGGTTCGCCCACACTCTGTAGGTGGCATTGATGTGGATTGGTTGGTGTGTGTGGGCCCAGGTCTGGGGCTTGCTGAGCTGTGGCTCTTTTAGGACAGCTGTGGAATGTATGGATAACTGCTCCCCACTGGTTATTGCTGCCTCCCCAAAGATCTGGGTACCTGGTGGTTCTGGGTTCCAGGGACAGATGTTTGGCATGGATGCTGGCCACTTGAGGGATGTGCTCTGGGGTTGCATGGTCCTCAGTGGCACGGGAGGGGAGGCTTTGTTGGGTGTCAGATGGTTCTTGGTGCCTGGGGCCCTATTCTCTGCTGGGATGGCCAGCCTCTGGTGGAACGGGCCAACCTTTGCCTCTGGTTCTTGTGTCTTTTGTCATTTGGCCATGAGTGCTCTGTCTAGAGCCTCCTTCCTTCCTCTTCTGAGGTACGAACGCAGTCGCCCTCGGGATGTGCGACCTCTGGTCAACTCCACACACCCACCCACCCACCCATCCCAAAAACAAAAACCCCAAAACTTCTGTATATGTGTGTATTTATGCTTGTGTGACTGTATGTGCATGTGTGGCCTGACACGTCAGCCTTAATGAGCTGAGAGTGTGAATAGTGCATTAATGAAATCGATAGCAGAATTAACACATTGACATGTTAGACTCATTTGCTTTCTGACATTTCTCTCCATGCAATTAAGCTGCTCAGGTTTGCAAGTCAGATGTGATTAAGTCAGTGCCCGACCACTCACAGCTAGATAAGCATTCTGAGGATGAAGCATTTCTGGTCCTTTCCAACCATGGGAAGGCTGTCTTTGTGGCTGCTGGGAATCAAAGCCAGCAACACTCTGGGAGCTCACAATTGAATTTTGGGAATCCCTCTGAATTGGGTTGAATATGTGACCACTCAGATTTAGGGAGAAGACATGACAAGTTGGACATGGGTAAAACATCACAGCCCTTTGTTTACACACAACTACTCAACAATTGCAATTATCATGTTTATCTAGTATAATCCTCTGATGTTTTTACCAGTCTGCTGACATAATCCTCTGATGGTAACGGCCGTTTTTCCTGTGTTTCTGATGTATCCAGGGGTCCCGATAGCAAATAATTATCAAGTTCAGAACTTCCTGTTTTGTGTGGAGATCATTGTTTAACAACTGAGACTTGTAAAACTCTTTACCCACCCTCAGTTACTGACAATTTCCTGTAATTGCAAAAAGCATCCAGCTAAAATTTTCCTACACAGTACACAATAATTAGCTTCAGTCATTATCTCTTTTTAAATTTTACATTCAAATAAATAGTGTGAGATAACCTGGCGTTGCTACTGGCTTCTTCACATCTGATAATTTCCAAACATAACTGGACTTCACTGTACATCTCAAAGTTCCTAGATCTAGAAGAATTATACTTTAAATAGCATAGTCATCATCTTCCAACATGTGCTTCTTTGGCAGAGATATAAAAACATCTTAGAAATTAATTCTATATTTGTGGTAAATAAATTACCCTATGTTATTATACTTAATATTGACCAAATTGAAAGTTTTCTTCATCTTCTTTCAGCTGTTCCCTTTAGGGCTTGCCACAGTTGATCATCTGCCTCCATCTCACCCTATCTCTAGTATCTTCTTCTGTCACTCCAACCCTCCAACCAACCTTCCCACCAACATGTCCAAACCATCTCAATTTGGTGTCTCTTTGTCTCCAAACGGCTCAACCTGAGCTGTCCTTTGATATACACATTTCTAATCATGTCCAATGCTATAAATAATGCATAAATTATATTTTTGCCTCTTTCACCTCTTTGTATGTGATTAGCCCCAGTGATGGATACTGTGCACCAATAGGATTGTCTTTTTTGTGCTATCAATCGGTTTGATGTTTGAAGGTGAAAAGTGATGGGAAATAAAATGCAGATGCATTAAACCTAAAGTAACTAGCCTATTTTGAAAAGGTAGGGAGTAGAAAGTACCTATATTTGTGTAAAGAGCTAGAGAGTAAAAATAAAAAGTGGTCAGAAAAACAAATACTCAAGCAAAGTGAAAATTCAACTTAAGTATAGTAACAAAGTATTTATACTTTGTTACTACATACCTTCTCTATACTTCTCCATCAACACTCTTAAAGCATTCATTGCATGTGTAGTGCTCTCTCTTGGTATGAAGCCATACTGCTGCTCATTAACTTTCATGAGCTCCTTCCCATAGATTCATGGTATTCCTCATCAATTGTATCCCTCTGTAGTTACTGCAGATCTGCACATCACTCTTGTTCTTGAAAATCTGTACTTCTCCTCCAATCCTCAGGCATTTTCTCACTCTCCAAAACTGTGTTAAAAAGTCCACTGCCCTGTCCCCTAAACATTTCCATATCTCCACAAGTGTGATGTAGACCAACTGCCTTTCCACTCTTCATCCTCTTCATAGCTGCCCTCATTTCCTCCTCACTAAATTTCTGCAACTTCCTGATTCACTTTTTTTTTTTTACATTCATGAGCACCTCAACGTACTCCTTCCACCTTCTAAACACCCTCTGTTTGCTCATTAGTCCATTTCATCTCTATCCTTAACCACCCTAACCTGTTGCACATCCTACTAAATTGAAAGGTGTGATTATATTTAATGGAACATAAGAGCTAGTTGGGAGTCTATATTTATGAAGAATTAGTACATTTTTCAGATATTGTAATCTTTAAAGGGAAACAAAGCTTGTTAAATATTGTGAGGATCTGCTTTTTTTTTTTTTTTTTAGGTTAAAATTCACATGAATCTATGGTTGTACTGAAGAAATTGTGGTGGTTTACAATAGCACTAACTGTTGGTTTTAAAGTGGCATTTTGGCATGATTCCAGCTATGTTTAGCGCAGGTGGCTGAACCATGTTGTTCTTGTCACAGCAGGAGGTCATCAGGGACAAGTTTGAGGGCTTTTTGGGAGGCAGCCCGAAGGCTTTTTGGAGCCTCACAAGAGCATGTATAGGGCTCGCCAGAAAACGTCTGGGCTGTGAGCAGCTCTAGTAATCTCTGTATTGCTTTCCTTGGCCATACCACTCATCAGTTCTTCCATGAATGTCTCTATTCAGCAGTTGCCTTCTCATTCCTCTTATTCAAATGCATCACCACTTTTGCTGTTCCAGCCCAGTGGTATCATCTGTCTGAGTGCCACTTGGCACCACCCGACAAGATTTGTGGCTGGGCAAACATTTAACTAAGTCTGTCCCATTCCAAATCTAGGATTACATCCTGCTGTTTCAATATTTAGGTGATTCTGAGCAGCTATGGCTTCAGAGAACACAGGTCAGGTTGGCCAAAACGCCCCTCAATCTAAGGAGAGCACAGGCAAGGGCCACTACAAAGACCTAATGAACAGCCGCACAACAAAGGCAACACAGGTCAAGAGTATCGCATTTTTTTTTTAATCTCAAAAAGCCTTCAGTCAAATATGAAAAACATCCTCCTGCATTCAGAGAAAAACATGGAAAATACAATATTGTATTGCATTCAGTATGTATGACAGCACAGAATTATAAAAGGCTACACTTAAAAATACTAATGCTAATGTGATTTTTTACTGTTAAAGGGATTTTTTTCTGGACATGTGAATTCACTGTCTATTTTTGTGATATTGATATTTCACATATTTCATAATAACAGGAAAATTCTGTAAAATTTATAGAATAAATTGTATTAAATTACAGAGGTTTTTTTTACAGTATACCTTTGTCAAGTTTGATGTCTAACCTAACTCGTGGTTTTTGCTTCTTATTGAGAATCAGACACAAGTCTATTATCAACCTTCTTATTTCACATGTGGAAAGAAAGCAAATATGATTTTATTTAAAAAAAAACAAAAAACAAAAAAAAAACAACAATAAAAATGACAATTTATTTTCAAAATGTTGCTTTTCATCTATGGCATTCTCTGATTTTATGTGAATAACCATTGCAAAATGGCATTTAGCAGCCTAGCACAGAGCTGGAGATAAGCAAGATATAAGCTTGAAATGAATCTGGAGGAACCTCAATAGCTTCCTTCTCCTCAGAGACTAAGCATAAAATTCAGTCTCTCCACTGAGCCACTTCCATCAGACCATTATGAACCTGGATCTGCTGCTGGGGCTTTTCCAAAGAGATGGCTTTCCCCCTCCCCACTCAGTCCACTCTCCTATCGCACCAATCAATATTTATAATTTTACAAGATCAGGACAAATCCACTGCAATGCTGTTGTTATTAAAAAAAAACGTTAGAGACAAGCATTTGCTGGGACCCCCAACTGGGTTAAAGGTCTTGTTTTCTCCTTAAGTTGCTCTTTCTCCCTGATGAAGTCATATATATGACTTCATCATCATCATATATATATATATATATATATATATATATATATATATATATATATATATATATATATATATGATGATGATGAAGTCATATATATGACTTCATCATCATCATATATATATATATATATATATATATATATGCTTCTTAATATCACTGGCTGGTTTTAAGTAATGACATAAATAAAAACTGCACTGTAGGCATTTGCACAGTGGTGTGGGTGGGTAGATCATGTCGCCCCCCCCATCCCCAGTAAGAAGCAGGAAGGATCCAAATATATGTATATTCCCCTCCGCTTTCCCCCAGAGACTGGTATGTTTAGGCAAGATACTGATGCATCCATCATAGTGAGTGTGAATGTTAGAAGTGCTTCAGTAAAAGCATTGTATGAATCTGGGTGTGACTTGGTGAATGAAACACAGTTGAAACTGCTTTGACTGCTCAAAGTTGAGTAGAAAGGCGTTACATTAATACCAGTCCATTTATCAGAGGCCTCGGAGTTTGAGGGTTCTGTGCAGTATTTTAGCTATTCTTAGGAGCGCACTCTTCTGGACAGAGATTTCTGAGTCTGCTGGAGTCACTCTTCCAGTTTTGGATGTACAGCTTCTAATGCTCCTATTAACACTTTTGACTTTTCCCTTTGCATCTGCTCCAGCTGTTCCTTCAGTCCATGTCTGTGTTCTCATGCTCTCCTTTTTGATGCCGCTGTCCACTGGGGTTACAACATCACAGCTGTGGTCTTCTGCTCCTTGTCAGCCATCATTGTGTCAGGTTTCTTGGCCAGCAGCTACTTCTCTATCTGGAACCTCAATTCCCACAGAACCTTAGCCCTGTCATCCTCAACCACCTGTGGCAGTATCTCGCACTGGGAGTTGGGGACTTCTAGTCCATATGCGGAACAGATATTCTTGTGCACTATCCCAGCCACTTGGTTGTGGATCTCAGTGTACACTGTCCCAGCTTGCATCTTACATCCTGCTACAATGTGCTGGACTGTATACATATATAATAACACCAGCATTGCAGTGGCTCTGGCTTGGCCATCTTGGAAGTTTGAGCAAGATCCTGAATGAATTCACAGGTTAGCATATTTGCTTGTGCATCCAGTTTACAGCACCGGTGCTGCACATCATCATCATCATCATCATCACAGAGATCATCCCTGATGATCAGATCCAAATATCTGACGTTTTATCACCCATTTAGGACTTGATATCCTAAATAGAATGACAGACAAATATGCTTCAGATCCTACTCAGTTGGATTTTTCTGTGTCCTGCATAGTGACTAAAGTCCTATAGTGATGAGTTCATTCTTTAACACCAAACAATTTTCTTTTGACCTGCGCAGTCCTGTGAACAAAATAAAATAAATGAAATGAAAAACTTGCATTATGCCCAGCGTGTACCTACGATGTGATCACATTGCCTACCACTTGAAAGAATGACTTCTGAAAGGATGCAGGAAAAATTTTCAACTGACTTTTAGTATAGGCCATAATTTTAGCAATCACTTTTATTATTGAAAAACTTTGCAAATTGCATGGTTTATTAAACTTGTCCTTTTTCCAGAAGTCTAAGAAGCACTGTAATCCAATGTATGTTCATATATTCTTCTGAGGAAAAGGTTGCAAACCATTCATCATAACAAAAGTTGAAATTAGGTTAATGGGCTAAACTAATAAGCATGTAGCTGGCAGCTTGAACAGCACAAGACCTACAGAATGGTTGTAATATCGAGGTTGTGACCATTTTATCTGAAGAACATATGCAAACACATCCGAATACACCCTGAGCTTCCAGCTTATGAAAAATTACACTTCTTGTGGTTTTGAATCTCTAAAAGTGCAGGGGAATATTTTCATAGTCAATTCAAGAAAGCATGTGAGCAGGAGTACCATACAGTGACTTCACACCAAATCCCTACTGCACAGACTCAAGTATGCCATAACTAAGGAGCTGGACCCTTCAAAGGACTACAAAAGTGTGGCCTCGGTAGCCCTCAAAGCCCGAGCAGACCCTGCTTAGGTAGCAATATAACCAAACTAATGTTAGATGTGTAATTAATCCTGATGTTTTTATGGGATATTGAAAGTAATATTCAGCTGAGTGAAAAACCACAATATATTATTGGTTCTCCATACCACAGTCTCAGTTAGATTAAGCTTAGGCATAAGTTCAGTAAGGATGACCTGAAATCACTCATCCACTTTCTTTTTCAGGTGTTTTGCCATTTCTCTACCTGTCATCACCTCGACTTTCCACTCCACTTTGAGATAAGATGGGACCTGATTATTCAAGAATTTTAAATTCTTTTCTAGATTTAACAGGGAGCCAATGCAAAGAAGCCAATATGGGAGAAATCTGCTCTCTCTTTCTAGTCCCTGTCAGTACTCTAGCTGCAGCATTTTGGATCAATTGAAGGCTCTTCAGGGATTATTTACAACAATTTGACATTAATGAATTACAGTAGTTCAGCCTGAAAGTAATAAATACATCAACTAGTTTTTCAGCATCACTCTGAGACAGGATCTTTCTGTCAGGACCCTCTCTCTCTCTCTCTCTCTCTCTCTCTCTCTCTCTCTCTCTCTCTCTCTCTCTCTCTCTCTCTCCTCCTTATGCCTGTGTGAGATATAGCTTTCTTGCAGGGCTTGGAAAAAGTCTCCGTCTCACTAATCAGACACCTCTGATCCGGCACCTGACTACTCACCTGTTTAGTATTTTGCTCATTGGTGCCCTGGCTATAAAAGGCGGAAGCTTTTTGCAGGAAGTCGCCAGATCATTACACCGCAAGTGGTAAATGCTAGCTCGGCTCCTCTAAAAACCCTTTTTCACTATCTGGATTACTGTGTTACACTTCTACATGCAGGCAGCAAACCCCAAGTGGGAGACTAATCATCTATTCACTGGCGAGCAAGGAAAGGGAGAGAGAGAGTGAGAGAGAGAGAGACGCAAGGAAATTGTTGCCACAGTTGCGAGCAAATCCTGCCACGACTGTTTGCTAATAAAGAATCGTTTAACCTTACGTGCATGCCTTGCATCTGTGTCCAGGTTTAATGGAGTTTGACACTTTCTAGTTTTAGAGATATTGTGTAAATGCAAGAAAGCTGTCATACATATTTGTTTAACATGCACATTGAAGGACATATCCTGGTAAAAAATTACTCCAAGATTCAGCACAGTGTTACTGGAGGCCAAGGTCATGCCATCCAGAGTAAGTGTCTGGTTAGACACCATATTTGTTTAGACTCTTTCTTTCCGATTGATGTTTTCTAAGTTAACTTCAATAGTTACTTCCTCCAAATGGTAAATGGACTACATAAGAATGTAATGCTTTTCTACTCTAGTTGAGCACTCAAAGCACTTTAGACAACACATTTGTATTCACCCATTCACACACGTATTCATACAAGCACTTTTTTCTGCATCTAATGCTTTCTAACATTCACACACCGATGAATACATCGGGAGTAACTTGGGGTTCAGTATCTTGCCCAAGGATACTTTGGCATGCAGACATCAGCTGATGCAGGTGGGGAGGCTGACTCTGGCTTCTTATGGCCTCTGACAGTGGACTCATCTCTGTGCTTGTCCTATTAGACTTCAGTGCAGCTTTTGATACTAGTGACCATAACATTTTATTACAGAGATTTGGGTATGCCATCGATATTAAAGGTACTGCACTGCAGTGGACTGAATCATATTTATCTAATAGAATCCAATTTGTTCATGTAAATGGGGAGTCTTGGTGACTGATATGATGTCTATAATTTAAATGAAAAAACTCCGTAAAGACTCTAAAGATAACCTTTTCGCGCTACTGAAATCCCTTCCTAGAACACTTTGCTAAGGCCAGATTAAGATAAACAGATTCCAACTCTAAGATGCTTCCATTTGTTGCCTTTAATGTGTGCTTGTTCGTATACATCTGCACGAGTATGTTTATGTATATATATAAATTGTGTGTACACTATTTGCTAAGTGCAATGTTTAACACTTTGACCTGTGCCTCTGGGCCCTGTTTGTTTGTTTGTTTGTTTGTTTGTTTGTGGGTTTATTTGTTCTGTTTTTTGTAATTTTTAAACTTTGAAAACCTAAAATAAAATATAAAAAAAAATAAATAAATAAAAAATAAATGGGGAGTCTTCTTCACACACTAAGGTTAATTATGGAGTTCCACAGGGTTCTGTGCTAGGACCAATTTTATTTACTCATGCTTCCCTGAGGCAGTATTATTAGAAAGCATTGCATAAATTTTCATTGTTATGCAGATGATACTCAGCTTTATCTATTCATGAAGCCAGATGACACACATCAATTAGTTAAACTGCAGGAATGTCTTAAACACATAAAGGCCTGGATGACCTCTAATTTTCTGATTCTAAATTCAGACAAAACTGAGGTTATTTAACTTGGCTAGAGGCATGGCGTCTAACCAGATACTTACTCTGGATGGCATTACTTTGGCCTCCAGTAACACTGTGAGAAATCTTGGAGTCATTTTTGACCAGGATATGTCCTTCAATGCACATATTAAACAAATATGTAGGACCGCTTTTTTGCATTTGTACAATAATTCTAAAATTAGAAACATCCTTTCTCAGAGTGATGCTGAAAAACTAGTTCATGTTCTCATTACTTTTATGCTGGGCTACTGTAATTTATTAATATCAGGCTGTCCTAAAAGCTCCCTGAAAAGCCTTCAGTTTATCAAAAAAATGCTGCAGCTAGAAATCTGGAATTTAATTTAAAATCCTTCTTTTTACACACCAGGTCTTGAATAATCAGGCCCCATCTTATCTCAAATACCTCATAGTAGCATATCACCCCAAAAGAGCACTTTGCTCTCAGACTGCTGGCTTACTTGTGGTTCCTAGGGTACTTAAGAGTAGAATGGGAGGCAGTGTTTCTTCTTGACTCACTTCTTTTGACTATGTGTTTATACACCACTCTGCATTTAATCATTAGTTATTATTAATCTCTGGCTCTGTTCCACAGTGTGTCTTTTGTCATGTCTCCTTCCCCTCACCCCTACTGGTCATTCTTCAGCCTTCCTGCCACCTGCTTCCCACTCAAGTAAGATGGGCTCTCAGCAATGGGGGAGTAATTATGAGTCCAAGACTGCAGCATCTCAGCAGAGCTGTCCTTCTCCTAGTTTCTGGGGATTAAAGACTCTGCGCTCATCAGCTCTTCTGCCTCAATGCCGCTGCCCTGGCTCCTCGAGCTCCCTGCTCCCTTTTGGACGTGAGGCTCCCAGCACCATCACTCCTCGCCCCAGCCAGAGTCAGCCTCCCCACCCGCATCAGCTGATGTAAAGCTCTGGGAGGTCGCCTCCACAGTGAATAAGAGACTCACACACAAGTGCTCATTTTGTGATGTAAAGCTGTGCCATATAGATATCAATTCCTGTGCTGGTCAGCAGTAAAACTGTCTTCAGCTCCTGGGCTGGCCAATAATATCAAAATTTCAGTTTCTGACCGGGACAATGATAAAACTGAGTTCATGCTTAGGGATTGCTACCCGGCCAGCCCCCAGAGTTGCTTTGTCTCCACCTCTGGTTCCCTGGTCGACTCCCTGAATAGTTTTTGCTTCTTCTGCTGATCCCCATGGCCACGCCAAAACCCAGAACTGCTGTAGACTGTGTACAGTCCTAGTTAAGTCACAGTCCAAAAAAACTTTAGCATCAAAATGAATTAAAAATACCAAAATTCAAAGTACTCATTATTCTAAAACATGTATATGATCATGGGTTTTGGTTCATGAATGTATTTATCACTTTGATCCTAAAGCTGGAAATATTTTTATTTACTTGAATACCACTGGCTCACTTAATCAATAAAAATAAAGCATTGTATATATGTGCAGATTAATATGATGAAATCAGCAAAATAAAAAGTAACTAGAACTAAAGCTTTAAAATAAATACTGTTGAGTACAAAATACAACATTTACATCCAAAATATGGTTAGCAAAGGCTAACATCGGATACTGCAGCCTGGGGCACAGAAGGTACTGAGTCTCAGGGGAGGCCTGTCCTCTACATGACACAGGATGCATATCTTCACAGTGCTTCACAGCGCTGTGATAAAGTGGACCCATTAAATAGTTCCACTATATGTTGAGGTCATGGCTCTATCTTGTGAACCAAAGCCAAACTTTATTTATGGAGTATACATTTTCCTTATAATTTTATTTTATTTTATACATTGTGTTTTATTTCCTGTATATTTTTACATTGTATTAGATTATTGTATTTTTATTTTTATTTTAGAGAGTTTGACTTTCTATTGCATGCACTGAACAGGAGTGACCCTCCATTCTCATTGTACATCCTGTATAATGACAATAAAGGCATTCTATTCTACTCTCAATGTTTACTCAGTCATTTTACATTCCACTGATTAAAATAGGCACATTTTCTGAAAAAAAAAATGATGGTGGTGAGGCATGCTGGGAAACATATCACTTGTCCTTCCTGATCTTGTTCCCTGTCATTTGTGCAAAATGCTCACAAACCCACTGATAACTTTGCAACAATTTGTTTTTTGTAAGTGTCTTATAGAGTAGTTGGCTGGTGGAGCTGCATTTTAAATTATCTTTAGCAAGCAAAGTGGTGCTCAAAAGAGGAAAGAAAGAAGAGAACAGGCTGAGTATACTGCCAGGATTACAGCAGTGTTTTCAATGATGCAGATGATACTCAGCTTTACCTATCAATGAAGCCAGATGACACACATCAATTAATTAAACTGCAGGAATGTCTTAAAGACATTAAGGCCTGGATGACCTCTAATTTCCTGCTTCTAAATTCAGATAAAACTGAAGTTCTTGTGCTCGGCCCCACAAATCTTAGAAACATGGTGTCAAACCAGATACTTACTCTGGATGGCATTACTTTGGCCTCCAGTAACACTGTGAGAAATCTTGGAGTCATTTTTGACCAGGATATGTCCTTCAATGCACATATTAAACAAATGTGTCAGACTGTTTTTTTGCATTTGCGCAATATTTCTAAAATTAGAAACATCCTTTCTCAGACTGATGCTGAAAAGCTAATTCATGCATTTATTACTTCTAGGCTGGACTATTGTAATTCATTATTATCAGGCTGTCCTAAAAGCTCCCTGAAAAGCCTTCAGCTGATCCAAAATGCTGCAGCTAGAGTACTGACAGGGACTAGAAAGAGAGCAGATTTCTCCCATATTGGCTTCTCTTCATTGGCTCCCTGTTAAATCTAGAATAGAATTTAAAATCCTTCTCCTCACCTACAAGGTCTTGAATAATCAGGCCCCATCTTATCTCAAAGACCTCATAGTACCATATCACCCCAATAGAGCACTTCGCTCTCAGACTGCTGGCTTACTTGTGGTTCCTAGGATACTTAAGGGTAGAATGAGAGGCAGAGCCTTCAGCTTTCAGGCCCCTCTTCTGTGGAACCAGCTCCCAGCTTGGATTCAGGAGACAGACACCCTCTCTATTTTTAAGATTAGGCTTAAAACGTTCCTTCTTGATCAAGCTTATAGTTAGGGCTGCATCAGGTGACCCTGAACCATACCTTAGTTATTCTGCTATAGGCCTAGGCTGCTGGGAGGCTGCCCATGATGCAGTGTTTCTTTTCATTCACCTTATTTACTTTGTTTATACTCCACTCTGCATTTAATCATTAATTGTTATTAATCTCTGGCTCTCTTCCACAGCATGTCTTTTCTCTCCTCTCAGCCCAACCGGTCGCGGCAGATGACTGCCCCTCCCTGAGCCTGGTTCTGTTGGAGGTTTCTTCCTGTTAAAAGGGAGTTTTTCCTTTCCACTGTCGCCAAGTGCTTGCTCATAGGGGGTCGTTTTGACTGTTGGGTTTTCTCTGTATTATTGTAGGGTCTTTACCCACAATACAAAGAGCCTTGAGGTGACTGTTTGTGATTTGGTGCTATATAAATAAAATTGAATTGAATTGAATGACTTTGCTGACTGCAAGGCCCGAAAGATGAAGTTCTGATGGGTGACTAGTCTGTGTGTTTGTAAAGGATCAAAACACCGTTGCCACTTACATCCTGAAAATATCCACTTATAATGTGTGTGATATATCTATAAGTTGTCCTTCTGGAAATGACTGTTGTTTGAGGAATTTTATAAATGTTTGTGCTTGTCATACTGTGATCCAAACAGTCAGTTTGTGAGGATCTGTGCTTAATGGGTTTCTCTCTTTGTTCTGTGCTTCCAGACATTACAGTTGTCTTTATGTTAGTTTAGCAAGGCTAAATCTGTTTTGGATAAATGTGTCCATTCCCCAGACCTGGTACTGCAGTTCAAACCTTTTAAAACCACCTGCACTACTCCTCTATTCATCATGGACCTCAAACTTGTGCAGAGTAAGCATCAACTTCTCCTTAGTACTCACTGGAATTTCATGTGTTGGGTGCCATATACAGGTGCTGTCATAAAATTAGAATATCATGAAAAAGTTGATTTATTTCAGTAATTCCATTCAAAAAGTGAAACTTGTATATTATATTCATTCATTACACACAGACTGATATATTTCAAATGTTTATTTCTTTTAATTTTGATGATTATAACTAATGAAAACTCCAAATTCAGTATCTCAGAAAATTAGAATATTGTGAAAAGGTTCAATATTGAAGACACGTGGTGCCACACTCTAATCACCTAATTAACTCAAAACACCTGCAAAGGCCTTTAAATGGTCTCTCAGTCTAGTTCTGTAGGCTACACAATCATGGGGAAGACACAAGGAGGGCAAGACACCAAAGGTCATTGCTAAAGAGTCTGCTGTTCACAGAGCTCTGTGTCCAAGCACATTAATAGAGAGGCGAAGGGAAGGAAAAGATGTGGTAGAAAAAGTGTACAACAACAGGGATAACTGCACCCTGGAGGGGATTGTGGAACAAAACCCATTCAAAAGTGTGGGGGAGATTCACAAAGAGTGGACTGCAGCTGGAGTCAGTGCTTCAAGAACCACCACGCACAGACGTATGCAGACATGGGTTTCAGCTGTCACAGTCCTCGTGTCGAGCCGCTCTTGAACAGAGACGGCGTCAGAAGCGTCTCGCCTGGGCTAAAGACAAAAAGGACTGGACTGCTGCTGAGTGCTCCAAAGTTATGTTCTCTGATCAAAGTCAATGTTGCATTTCCTTTGGAAATCAAGGTCCCAGAGTCTGGAGGAAGAGAGGAGAGGCACAGAATCCACATTGGCTGAGGTCCAGTGTAAAGTTTCCACAGTCAGTGATGGTTTGGGGTGCCATGTCATCTGCTGGTGTTGCTCCACTGTGTTTTCTGAGGTCAAAGATCAACACAGCCGTCTACCAGGAAGTTTTAGAGCACTTCATGCTTCCTGCTGCTGACCAACTTTATGGAGATGCAGATTTCATTTTCCAACAGGACTTGGCACCTGCACACAGTGCCAAAGCTACCAGTACCTGCTTTAAGGACCATGGTATCCCTGTTCTTCATTGGCCAGCAAACTCGCCTGACCTTAACCCCATAGAAAATCTATGGGGTATTGTGAAGAGGAAGATGCGATACACCAGACCCAACAATTCAGAAGAGCTGAAGGCCACTATCAGAGCAACCTGGGCTCTCATAACACCTGAGCAGTGCCACAGACTGATCGACTCCATGCCACGCCGCACTGCTGCAGTAATCCAGGCAAAAGGAGCCCCAACTAAGTACTGAGTGCTGTACATGCTCATACTTTTCATGTTCATACTTTTCAGTTGGCCAACATTTCTAAAAATCATTTTTTTTGCATTGGTCTTAAGTAATATTCTAATTTTTTGAGATACTGAATTTGGGGTTTTCATTAGTTGTCAGTTATAATCATCAAAATTAAAAGAAATAAACATTTGAAATATATCAGTCTGTGTGTGATGAATGAATATAATATACAAGTTTCACTTTTTAAATGGAATTACTGAAATAAATCAACTTTTTCATGATATTCTAATTTTATGAGCAGCACCTGTATGTGTCATCACACAAACTGTCTTGTGGACACACCAACACATTCTTTGCTCTTCGTCTTCCTTGCTCACTAGTTTTGTCTCCTGTAATTGTATCCTAAAAAGCAGTTGAAGGGTCAGTGTTTTGACACAGGAGGCCTAAGTACAGGTGGTCAGAATGTAAAAATGCCAAGAACCCACAATAAAAGCTGTGAGGGGTTGCATGTTCTCATGCACCTCCCCACTGCTTCTTCCTTTCTATTCCTATTCATTTTGTATCCGTTTGATTAAATGTGTTGAACAGAATTTGTGCAGTCTGGTGCACATGCAAACATTGTATGGCATTAGTTATTGTGTAGTATTAAACTGAAAGTTTTAAGTATAAAAATTAAGATTAATTGCTGGACATTATACTGTTTCTATTGTACACAGATCAAGAGACATTATAAACACCTGCTCTGACCAGCTGAGGCATGGACTCCACCCTGAAGGTGTGCTGTGGTATCTGGCAACAAGATGTTAGCAACAGATCCTTTAAGTCCTGTAGTTAGTGTGCTGCTCAAACCATTACTGAACCATTTTTGCTTTGTCGTAGTGCGCGTTATCCTGCTGAAAGAGCCCACAGCCATCACAGAATACCATTTCCATGGAAAGGTGTACATCTTCAAAAATGCTTTGGTAGTTGGTGTCTGGCTAAGTAATATCCACAGGGGTGGCAGGACCCAAGGTTTCTCACCAGAACATTGCCCAAAGCATCACATTGACTCTGCTGGCTTGCGTTGTTCACATATTGCATCCTGGTGCCAGGTGTTCCTCAGGTAAGCAAGGCACATGTACCCGGCCATTTACGTGACATATAAGAAACTGTGATTCATCAGACCAGGCCACCTTCTTCCATTGCTCTGTGGTCCAGTTCTGATATTCACATGCACATTGTTGGTGCTTTTGGCAGGTGACAGGGGTCAGCATTGGCACCCTGACTAATCTGTGGCTATGAAGCCCCATACACAAAGAATTGTGTATTCTGACATCTTCTATCAAAAGCAGCATTACTTTTTTTGGCAATCTAAGCTACAGTAACTTGTCTGTTGGATTGGACCACACGGGTCAGCCTTTGCTCCCCAGGTGCATCAGTGAGCCTTGGCCAACCATGACCCTGTCACTGGTTCATCTTTGTTCCTTCCTTGGACCACTTTTGACTGGGAGCACCCCTTAAGAGCTGCAGTTTTAGAGATGCTCTGACCCAGTCATCCAGCCATCACAATTTAGCCCTTGGCAAACTCCCTCAAATCCTTACCCTGCCCATTTTTTACTGCTTCACAAGACAAAATGTTCACTTGCTACATAAAATATCTCACCAACTAACAGGTGCCATAATGAAGAGATAATTAGTGTCATCCACTTCATCTATCAGTGATCATAATGTTATGCATGATCACTGTATATAAGGCTTGTTATGAGTGCACAGACTAGACTCTCTTCTACAGTTTGGCTTTTGTCCTGAGTTTAACAATAACTAAACATTAGCTGTAAAGTGAAAATGCTAAGTGCATTATGGGAAGCCCCCAGCAGCCTAAGCCTATTGCAGCATAACTAAGGGATGGTTCAGGATCACCTGATCCAGCCCTAACTATAAACTTTATCAAAAAGGAAAATTTTAAACCTAAGCTTAAAAATAAAGAGGGGCCTGATAGCTGAAGATTCTGTCTCCCATTCTACTTTTAAATACCACAAATAAGCCTGCAATTTGGTTGCTATAATAATATGGGGCCTTATTATTCAAGATCTTGTATGTGAGGAGAAGGAGTTTATCATAAAGAACTCCAGATGCTAATGAACCTTTCAAGGCATAAAGGTGAGGAAAAACTGCACAAGTACATGAAGGACTTGTCAACTGAGCTGTTAATCATGACTGCAGAAACAAGTGCAGAGATTTACGTAAATGAATTGAATGCAATGAATGGACTGAGGCTTACCAAATGATTAGTCATTTATTTTGTGACTCATGTGCTTTAGTAAATTAAGTTCTTCAGCACAAAAACTTTACTTAGAGAAATGGCTTTTTCTTTATTTTACCTCTATTTTAACCCCGCGATGCTGCCTTCAGGTCAGGCAACAAAGCTCTATGTTCCACTCAAGCTGACCTGAAAAGAGGAATTAAAAAAGCCAAGGCAGACTACAGGAGGAGAACAGAGTCCCATCTGTCCATTAATAACACACGGGAGGTGTGGCAGGGCATTCAGAACATCACAAACTTCAGAGGCTGTGATGTGACAGCAGGAGACGTGAGTGTGTCACTAGCAGAGGAACTTAACTGTTTCTTTGCTCGCTTTGAGACACCTCAGGACCACCCATCTGCTTCCTCATCTGCTTCGTCCAGGGTTCCTGGACTTCTTAACCAACCGGCCCCAGACTGTGAGACTTGACCCCCATCTCTCCTCTTCCCACACACTGAGCACTGGCTCCCCACAGGGCTGAGTGCTGAGCCCTCTCCTGTACTGCTGCAACACCCATGACTGCAGTCCGACCCACAATAACAACCTCATCGTCAAATTTGCTGACGACACCACAGCGGTCGGACTCATGTCAAGGGGAGATGAGGTAGCCTACAGAGAGGAGGTCCTGAAGTTGACAGCCTGGTGTTCAGAGAACAACCTGCACTGAACACCATGAAAACCAAAGAGATCATCGTCAACTTCAGGAAGCACAGGACTGACCCAGCTCCCCTCTACATCAACGGCGAGCGTGTGGAGAGGGTCCACACCTTCAGGTTTCTTGGTGTCCTCATTTCTGCTGATCTCTCTAGGTCAGATAACATCACCGCTGTTATCAAGAAGGCTCAGCAGAACAACCTGGACTCAAACCTGCTGCTGACCTTCTACCGCTCATCCATTGAGAGCCTGCTGACGTACTGTATCACAGTATGGTACGGCAGCTGCACTGAGGCAGACAGGGTGAGGTTCAGAGGGTAGTCCATTCAGCACAAAGAATCGTTGGCTGCCCTCTCCCCTCCCTGATGGACATCTACACCTCCCGCTGCATCAGCAGAGTCAGGAACATCATAAAGAACAGCTCACACCCTGACCTGTTTGACCTGCTGCCCTCTGGCAGGAGCTACAGGTGCATCAAAGCCAGAACAAACAGACTCCAGAACAGTTTCTTCACCAGAGCAATCACCACCCTGAACTCACCCACTGTAACTGTGCAACACCCACATCTCTGTGCAATATTATATTATTCATACTGAACAATATCCATCACTCCTATATTGTGTAATATCCAGTATTCATTCACTAGTGCAATACTCACCATCTTCATTATTATATGTATATACATATTTTATTTTTTACAATGTATATATTTATACATTCTGTTTTGTTTTCTGTATATTTTTAGAAGTTCTATTTTATATTATAGGAAGTATGACTTTCTAGAGTAGGGGTGCCCAAACTCCCGGCCCGTGGGCTGCTTCCGGCCCCGCCCCTACTTCCTCTTCGCGAATTGATGTCAAAAATAACGTACAATTTGGCCCTTTAAGTTACTTTTTTGACATTTCGCTTAACCCTCCTAATTGGAGGGGAAGTCAGCCTCTTTTTGGGTCTAAACCCTGACAGTTGAGAAACACATTACACCTCCTAAGCTGTGATGTCAGCCTGAATCTTGTTATCTTCACACAGAGAGACCAAATGGTAAATGGACTAGTTCTTATATAGCGCTTTTCTACTCTAATTGAGCACTCAAAGCGCACCATTGCTAACAAGACCCTACTTCCCCTAATGACACATCTCCATGGGGATAACTGGAACTCACCTGGAAAGTGTGACTAGTGGAGGGCCAGAAGGACTATTTAGGGCCATTTCATGTCCACATAAGATTGTACAGATTATTTTGTGAGCACAATCTCTCTGGGTTGCACATTCTTGGAAGGTCACAAAAGTGAGTGACCACACATACAAACCTGTGTCTCTCCGCTCTCTTGCCTTGAACGTAATGACCATACATTTTACAGTTCAGAAAGCCAAAATTGAGACTATTTGCACAGGTCTCTCTGTGCTAATCTGTTGGCTGATACAGAAGAGTAATCCACAGAAATGAACAACACAGTATCTTTACTACACACCCGGTCATTTCCCCTTTCACTGTAATTGAGAGGTGCCACTCTCCCACATGTAAAATGCATTCAGCTACCCAGAGTGGCTGCCAGACCACAGAAAGCTGGGGAAAAATGTGTTAGTGTCCAGGGGAAACAAAATCTCCTCCTCAATTTCTGAAAGTTGGCTTTTAAAGGTAAGGGTAGTAAATTGTTGCTGGCCGGTTAATGAGTCTTCCTACTGAATCATGAATCACAAAGTCTCCATTAACCTGGATCATATGAGTCCTCTAGCTGCTGCTGCTAAGCACTAAAGGTGAGTGAGTGAGAGCATACAGCGGCGTCACAGACTTAAATGCTGTTGCACCCAGGTCATTCGACTGAATTGGGTGAATGATGGACTCACTGGAAACATTGCTGACTCAGGTGATTTGGCTGAACCAGGTCACTGACTTCAGTCAGTGATTTAAGCAAATAAGTTAAATATTCTAATAAATAATTAAATGCGCAGGTATTTGTTATGTGGCTGATTGCATGCTATTGTCATTTGCACATTTAGCTTTTTTCATCTTGGTTTTATTTACATACCTACTTAAAATGTTTCATTTTTAGTCTATATTCTTATTTGCACACTGCATTTTTTGCTATTTATATTACTGTATTTTATTGTCTCATTTTCAGCATATACCTTTTGCACATTTGGCATTCTTTGAATTCTACATTTAATGTATTTTAATTTTGATTCTCTTGTAATTTTGTTCAGTTTGTTGTTATTTGTATGTAAGTCTTATCTTTTGGTGTGTGAAACTTAAAATAAAATATAAAATAAACATGTGTAACCTAATTAATCCTATTTGTTTGTGCGTGTGTGTGTTGGGGGTGGGTGGTGGTGGGGGGGGACTCAAGTGAACCAAATCACAATACTGAGTGACTCAAATTAACCATCTCAAATTTACCACCACTACAGTGTATGTAGTGAGCTTGCAAAGTGTGAATCTTTTCTTTTTTGCTGCAAAAAAAAGGCAGAAAATGACAGAACAAAAGAGAAATATAAACTCCAGATCATGCAGTTTCCTATGGAAACATCAGTGCATGTTACACACCTCAGCCAATGATGTTGGAGCAGATGGCAGACACCTACAGTCATGACATCCTGCTATATTAGTTATTAGGGCATTTTCCATGGCAGACATTTTGACATGTCCTAAGTGAAGAGCACATGGGCTCAATTATGGATGTGCTTCTTTGAAATTTTGCCAGGTGCAGGACCTGTTAATATGGATGGTGGCTTCATGATACAACCTAACCTGTAGTCATCATAAAGCCATGTAACCTAAAGATTTTTATTCTGTATTTTCAAAATTTCAAGGGACAGTATTTTTTTCACAAATGTTGCATATTCAGATATAGGACTAACAAAGTGTTGCTAAATAACAGTGTATGTCTGATCTCCAGTTTGCACTGATCACACAGCCCTATTTCCTAAGAATAATGCTCTTGCACAGTTAAACTGTATTCTTAACCATGGATTGTTTGTTGCATATCATAGACATTTCAAGTAAGCATATCTTTGCCACTCATTTTCTTACTTTCCACTTTCCATTATTGACAGTAACTTTCAGGCAATGAGATATTGGTTGTGGTTATAGTAATTTATAGTACAATAAATTTTACTTTACTTTTGAGTGAAGTGGCTATCTGCTATGCAGCCTTAATGAGAGCTGGTCAGATACTCTAAATTAAAAAAAACAGCTCACACACTGCAGGCCTCCAGCTTCAGTTATTGGACCAAATGGGGTGTTGTTTTTGGCCAAGCGCCCGCCCGTTTTGGTGTGGATGCCCATGTACTTTTCAACTTTTTGAATTCTTTAAAAATTAAGTGTTATGTGTCTGTGAAACAACACATCACTAACAGCACACAAGGTGAAATGTGCTTTTTGTAGTTCATTTTCATGATGCTTTTGTTTCAAGCAGTCTAGAAGTGCAACTAGACTCTGAGCATTCTCTTTATGAATCTCTTTATCTCCTTTCATCCATTTTTCCTCATCCTCGTGACATTTTCTGTTGAGGCCAAGAAAACTGATTAGGAAAATACATGGGAGGTCAATTTTTGGACTATTTGACAGTAACCATGTATTAATTTGGCTAGCCCCATTACACTGGTAATCCAGAAAATCAAGGGCAATGTTTTAATGTGATTAATTGTGTGAAGGCTCCAATTTAAGTACATTTTGTGCCTTTACCTTACCACATAGTCACTGAAAATGGAAAGTCTCAAATTAAAACCTTGAAATTCCAATTCCACAAAAATGACTTAAACCCCATTCTACCAAGTACAATATTGAACTTACTGAACCTAACTTACTTACTGACATAAATGTTGTGCCTTGGTAACATGTATGCTGCATCATCAGAGGACAAAATCATACAGCACATACCATTCCAGGAAAGAAAATACTGCTCCTTCAAAACATATTTGAAAATGCAGTTTAGTTTTATGGTAACGTAGGATTTAGAGTTGTACCATGAAATGCCTTTCTCTCAGTACTGTAAAAATAGTTGGATACCAAAGCTTGGTTATATAGATGGACTAGTACTGTATAGTTCATTTCCAGTCTAACTGAGCACTCAAAGCCCCTTTTACTGCTACAGGACTCACTCACCAAATCACACATTTTTATTCTATGCTTAAGAACGCATGCACACCAAGGAGTTTCATTTGAATATACCACTCAGGTCAAACTTATATATAAAGGGGGTACATGTTACGTTTAACCTTAAATATGTGACTGGCAGTCTGTGCAAGGTTAAAAAGTTAACCACAACATTTGATCCAAGGAAATTAATCCTTGTACCTGTGCTTCTAAAAAACTTGCCAAGTGCCATTTTCAAAAGTCCTGTTTTTCAAGTTCTTATTACGCTTGAAAATTCTCTGATGTCTCAACCAATGGGGCGGTGTCTCATTCACAAATTCTTTTGTTGATTTGTCAATTGATAGCTAGGGCTGGTGGATAATAGTGTAAAAAAATAAATAATAAACAACCATACTGGAATATTTTAATTAAAAACTTACCACACTTCTGCAAACACATGAAACAAAGCAAACAACATGCTGTTGTGAAAATATTAGCAAAGTTGCATGTGTCACATAAGACTTTGAACGAGACTGATCCATATGCTTTTCCAACACAGCTTTCAGGACTGTAAGGATCTGCTGATCTCCTGTTCCAACAGAATTGGTAGAGTCCAAGTCAGAGGAAGCTGGAACTGTTTTAAAGAACCAAATTAATATTCAGTTGGGGTGATCATATGAAGAGTTCACATGCAAAATCCGATAAAGACCTCCTCCGTCAAAAATCAGAAAAGGATATTTATAGAATCCTTTCCAAGCGTACAATACACCAATCAAATCATTTTCTATTATAACCCTCTAAACACCGTTTCCACCAAGCCTGACTTATCCGTGTGTTGCTAAATACCTCTAAACGTCACTTCCATTGCCCACAAAAACCTCTACACTAATCCCTCGCTACTTCGCTTTTCGCGAACTCGCTGTTTCGCGGGTTTTCAATCAATATTAGTGTAAAATATTTATTGCGGTATTTTTGCTGTTTCGCGGGTTTTTGCGGTACTCGTTCTTCACAGGCGTATTACGTGTTGTACAGTAATGTATGTATTTGGTATATAAGTGTGTGGGGAGGGTTTATAAAAACTTAAAATTGTGTATAACTACTAAAATAATGTATAATTATTAAAATAAATGTAGCGTCCCTACTTCGCAAATTTTCACTTATCGCGGGTGGTCCTGGAACATAACGCCCGTGATAAGTGAAGGATTACTGTACATCCCTAGAATCAATTAGAATGCAAGATCGAATCACGTGACATGAGGTGTTTTCTGCACTGTGCTGCACTGAGGAGCCAGCTTTTGTTGGTGGTAAAGATTGTAAACACAACTGTAGGTGAGTGTAGAATTATTTTGAGTGTAGAAAAAAATGTTCAATGATCAAACTTTACTATTTAGAAGAAGTAACAAGATTTCTGTAAGTGAACCTGATGAAGGATCATTACTGGCTGCCAAGCAGACTCTCCGGCCAGCGTGGAGGCAGCGGTCCTCCAGTTTCCTTTGCTGCAGGGGCTCTATTTCACGGTCTGCTTGCACGGTAACTGGGTGTTGCAGAAAGCCAGGCAGGTCATTGGCTCGGCATTTACCTGCATGTGGGTGGCACCGGTCGCAGTCCCCGTTTGCGTCTCTCCATCGTCACGACCACCTGTTCTGTTATTGTTAAAACCAATGTTTCGTTGATTAAATATTTTTGTCATAGTTTTTGTCAACGACCCTTTTTTTCATGATAAAAACGAGACGATAACTAAATAAAAACTACCTAAAAGGTTAAAAACGATGACGAAATTAATTGACACTTTTATCAACGAATGAAAACGAGACGAAAATGCTTGGTGGGGATGACATCCAATCAGAACTGATTCAATTTTGTGACAGGGCGGGACAAGTTAGGAAAACATCCAATCAAACGCACAATTGCAGAAATTTGCTCTAAACCCGGGAAGGACAAACTAGCCTGTGATTTGTCGTTACTTCCGATAGAACTAAGTTATGAAAACAATGTCAGCAGGGAGAAAGAGAAGAGCCACATTTGCCCTTTGATGTTGTGACAAACAAAATGATGTGTAAACCATGTGGGGCGACTATCTCGGGTAAAAACATGCCAAATCTTAAACAACACCTGCAAACCAGTCACCCAGATCTCCATGCAAAGGTCAGCATTTTAATGTCATGCAGGGTAAAGTGTTTTTCCCAGTTTGTGTTTAGAGAAAATCTCCACACCGCGGTGGATTAGCCTTTCCTAATCTTAGTCCTGAACACTGCCCTGTACCTTTCAGAGCGTCCTGCTGTAAAATGCTCGTATTATCTCAGTAAGGTGGTGTTAATGAGCAGGTGTGTGGGAAGCAGGTGAAACGCTAATGTTAATATTATTGATAATATTCCATAACTTTTAATAAATGTTTAATTTTGTGTAAGTATGTATAATGACTAATTCAAGGGAACTGGAGAAAAAGCGTTTACATTTTACACCCTTTATATTTTAGTCGACTGATTCGACTGTAGATTTAGTCGACTATATTCTTACAATAATTTCGTTGACTAAAACTAGACTAAAACTAAAACTATTCAGATGACTAAATTATGACTGAAACTAAATTACATTTTCGTCAAAAGACTATGAGTAAAACTAAATCAAAATTTGCTGTCAAATTTAACACTCGTTAAAACAAATATGCCATTCTGTGCTGTTATGGTTATATTGTATGAATCTATTTCAAAATCTTTTCATGATAGTCTAATATTTGGGACTTTTGCCTTGATTCATACTGGGCAGAGAGCGGACTGAAGAGAATGACTGCATGTCTGGCTATGGATGAACCTATCCACCCCCTCGATCCCCAGAAATGGTGAATTTCACATTTCTTGAGTCCGTTCATCATTTTCAATGTTTACAGTTCAATCAATGATGATTTTGCCACTCTTAACTAGGTCTATATGGAAGAAGTTGATTTAGAGGCTTTTGAAAAAAAAAAAAAAGTTCCTCTGGATTTAGCTGGTTTTGCCACTAAACAAGACATTATTTGTTAAAAAGTAGGGAAATTACTATATTTACATTTTTGAAAAGAAAGGCAGTTTGTTTTCTCAATAATAACCTCACCATTGCCTGTAAAATGAAATCACTGAACTTGAGCATAAGAGCCATATAAAAAAAAAAAAAAATGCCCTTTTAAAAGAAAAGCATCCAAGCGGATTTAAAGGGTTTTGCATCTGAACTCTTCATATATTTTAATTGATATGTTGTCTCATCAGTTCCACATTTCCAAGAAAAAATACAAAAGTCTTGATACATACACCCACAAGTTTTCCCAGTCTTTTAACAGACCTGTATTATTGGCATTACCTGATTACCAGTTGTTATTTGGGAAATGTTTTTTGCACCAAGTATCCCAAGTATTTAAACCCAAGTGGGGGTGTCCCCTTTGGAGGTGGTCATTGACCCACTATTGATCATGTGCATCATCACGAGTCAAGATGCCCCATTCTATAATATGACTTATTGACCTATCATGTGACCTTGGACCACTACATTGGAGAAAACTACCATGACCTGGATGACTGAGAACCTACACAGGCACAATTCCACTAAAGAGAAAACGCCACATCCAAAGAATTTTGGTCATTTGCTGTAATTAAAAAAATGAGTTATGGTTATTTTGACAAGGTTGCATTAATGTTTAACAATATCTGTTTTAGGGTTTGGATAGAACCCATGGCTTTTGAGGCAATTGAATTGGAGAGCTGTGCTGAATATGACAGACATGCTCCATGTCGTCAGTTGTTGTCCTCTTTCACCTCCCACCTCCCCCTAGAGGTATAAGGTAGAAAACCTGCTCACACTGCATGCGCAGACACACACACACACACACACACACACAGGCTTAGGTCATAGCACCTCATGCTTTTTGTGTTGAAATGAAGCATATCCAAAGGCTACTAATTTACAAGGAAACAGTGCACCAAGCTCTTTGTCCTCCTTCCATTAAGACTGTATGTGAAGGTGGCACAGAAGAAGGAATAGGCTTGCAGGCTAATCTGAAAATCACAGCTCTTTCTCTGACTCCAGTCTCACAAAGTAGCATTCTCACAGCTCAAGCAGCTCAAGCAAATGGAAAATATCACAGGCATTATACTGCTGATGGTCATTAAAAGCAGATAACCATGACTAAAAAATCAGTTGGCTCTGAGATATACAGTTGCATATGTATCTTTAGAAAATGAAGAAAAAAGTCCTAGCCCACAGAAATCTGAAATGTTCTTTATTTCTGGTTATGCTAAGTTGAAGCTAATATGATAAACAAATTAGCCAATGTAATGAGAAGTAAAAATATTTGTTACTGTGCTGGAATGTGTGTCTTAAGTACATAGAAGCATGGTAACGTTTCTGAAATTAAGCATATTCTTCTGAATTAACATTATCTTTAAATGATGTTAATTCTTAATGTTAATTAATTAACATTAATTTTTAATGTTAATTAAGCTTAGGCATAAGTTCAATAAGGACGATCTGAAATCACTCATCTGCATTCTTTCCTGGGTTTTTTTGCCCACCTCTCTATATGACAAGCCAATCAGCCTCCGCTTTAAATATCACTGCTTATCTGTCATTCTCCCTTCCAGATTCATTCATGCAACCCACCTCCTCCCCTTCACCACCCAAGAACTCCTTCCAAGCATCCATCTTAGTCTCCACCACCAGTGTCTAGACCTGGGGGTGGGCTCCTGTCTAAATCCTATTTACTGGGATTCCCTTCTAGTCTAATCCCCAAATCAGCGATTTGTATTTTCAGTAAATCTTGTTTAATTTCTCCGAATGATCCCTCCTTATTGAAATTACATCTACTCTTTGAATGGGTATCATTTTTCCACTTGCTTGTTTGCTGTATGAGATTACTTTAAAAATCTGCCTGCATCATTGTTACTGTGCCAGTGCCCAGTGGCTGTGGATTATATAGCTTCTACTAAATGGATCACTATATGACAAAGCTTGTGTTTTTTTGTTTGTTTTGTTTTGTGTGTGTTTTTGTGTAAAATGTGGCATGGTTGGAACATTTTTACATTATTTTATCTGAACACTAAATCACAGATGACCAGCGCTGGGTTGTTTTTTTTTTTAACAACAAGCTAAACAGGCTAATTTTTAGAAACCAAAGTGTGTTAACTTTTAAACGATGTCTTGTTCGGTACGGTGCAAAATTCTTGAACCACTCCTCATTTATTCTGTATTTGCTTCCAAGGAGTCAGAATAGAATAGAAAGCTTTTATTGCCATCAAACACAGAGCATGATGAAAATGTAGCAGCTGACACAGTTCAGTGTATTTCCCTATAAAAGTTAAACAAGAAAATAAGAAAAATACTCAAAAACCAGTATGTATATCAAAAAACACAAGCACTTACAGGTGAATAAATATGTGACAAATATACAAAATATACCAATATTGCACAAATGGCAGTTATTGCATAGAGGAGTGTTATGCAAGTATCCTGAATATACTAATATAACACAGTGAGATAGTAGAAGAAGAAGTGAGCAAGAAGTCTGTGAAGCTGTGTTATGTATTATTGTGCAGTGTTCAAGAGTCTGATGGCCCAGGGGTAAAAACTGTTCCTCATCCTGTTCATCCTGCCTTTGTGGGAACTGAGTCTCTTCCCTGATGGCAGCAGGTTAAACAGGTGTTGACTGGGGTGAGAGGGCTCTGCCAAGATTTTCTTTGCTCTGCTAATGCAGCGAGAGGTGGCAATGCTCTCCATGTTCTCCACAATGTTCTTGTTGTGGTCATGAGCGAGAGTTCTCTTTCTGAAGTTTGTGTTTGTAAGATACTTCAGTTGTTCCATTTTGGCTGCTCTTTCTTTTAAATCACTTAACACTGGCCTATGAATGTTTGGGTATAAAAAAGGCACCTAACTCGAGGGATGAACCAGTGGTGTGTCTACACATAACAGACATTAATTTTTGAATGGTATGTTTCACATTTTTTTATAGCTTTTGCAACATGCTACTGGTAACAAAGTGCCTCAAAATGTGTTAAGTGGACTCTGATGCAGGTGGAGGTGTCAAAGCCTAAGAGACAAGTGTTTGCTGTTCCGAAAACAACGTACTGTCGATCTTACAGTAACTTCACAGTGATCGATGGGAAAGTTTCTCTGATGGCACAAAACACGTGTTTCTGGTTTGAGTTAAATAAAAAGATGGACTGTTTATCCATTTCCTATTCTTTGCAAATTTCTGTTTTGATTTCAAATGGATTAACAGAAATATAATTTGTTTTACATTGTATGGATTTGGAGTATAAAATGAAAATTTTAAAAATGACCTGTTTTTCTTATTTCAGTATGCATTTTGACCAAAACTGATGTTGAAAAATGAAAATTGGATTATTTCGTTTTCAAAACAGATATTAAAAAATGAAAAATGGGTTCTTTTTTTAATTTTAATATTTGTATTTTTAATTTTATGAGTGCAGTCCTGGGAGTCCTGCTCTGTGGTGTTCCTGTGAGGTCCTGAGCATTGAAGAACATTGTGAAAGGAGGATAATTAGTTATGCAGAGAAACAGAAGGACTACAGTAATTATAGAACTGTAACATGTCCTATATGGTCAGTGGAGCTGACCAGATAGACAGCTAATGTAGAAACAGGGAGGTAGACTTAAAATTATGACTTCACTGTGTAGCCTTTTAAAATTAAATTCACTTGTCTCTTTTTAGCTGAAAAGATGAAGACAGTACAGCCCTAGGAGAAGTCAGAATGGCTATAGAGTTGTTACTGGCATTCCAGAGTCCGCCAGCTGTCACTGCAGTCAGAGAGCTCACCAACCTGTTGCCCAAAGTCATCCTCACTGCCCCTCAGCTACGAACCGTCAAAGAAAGATTCTCCTGTGTGGTTTGTTTGAGTATGTACTTTATTTAATTGTATATCATTTATTGGGAGTACATTGAATGGTTTAATATTAAACTGGAACAATCCTTTTACTTAGACACAACATATGTAAAACAGGTTTCTTTTCTTTAATGAAGACACTTCATACTGCCAACACTACATTAAAGATGGATGCTTCATTTGTCTTTGGGTCACGCTATAGAAGAACCATTTTTGTAAAAGTGATGTGCGAGTGTGAATACATTTAAAATATTTTTAAAATATATATATTTTTAAATATTAAAGAACTATTATCACTTACAAGTTGTCATGTCCTGGGCCGTTTGCCCAGCGTTTTGTGTTTAGTTTCATATTTCCGGAGTTTGTCTCCCCAGTATGTTTTGTTTCTTGTTCCCTTTGTCCCTGTCTTCCCCTGTATCTAAGGTCTGCATCTATGTCCTGAGTCTGTGTGCCAGTTCCCCATGTTGAGTCAGCATGTACCTTGGTTTGTCACTTCCTGTTTTATTTTGACGGTCTGGTTTTCCCTGTGCTTTGTGTTTAGTTTTGCTTCCCCTGTGTTATTAGTTTCATTTGCCTCACCTGCTGTGCCCTGCTGTTTCCTCTTACCCTGATTACCCATTGTGTATTTAAGCCCTTTGTCGCGTCGTTGATGTTATTGTGCCAGTGATTTCCTGCGTCTACCATCAGAAGCATTTTGTATTCTGTATTCGTTCCCCCCCAACCTTAATAAACACTTTTACGTTATGCCTACCTCTGGAGTCCTGCGTTTTGGTCCATCTCCGCACGTCTCATCGCTGGCCATGACAGAACGACGCGACCATACCATGGACCCCGCAGACACAAGGATTCCCTCCGAGCAAGAAGAGAAAATCCTGAAGCTCAAGGATTTTTCCAGGAAAATTGTCCATGCCACTAACGAACACCCCCGGCTAATGCAGCTAACTTTCTGTTGTGGACTTATTTCTTCCTCCACTTGGCTCCTCACCCATCCCGACACTGCCTCACTTGCCCATTCAGTAATCATGCTCCGAAAAAATTTACAATATTGGTTGCCCAGTCCAGGGCAGGGATTCAATATTTTTTCTTCAAGCCATCGCCAATGCACCTCTCCTGCAGCCAGTCATCTCCGTCATCTCCTCCACTCCGCTGCAGCTCATCACCACAGGCACTGCCTCGCTCTCAAGACCCGCCATCGTCTCTTCAACTCACCTGTCCCGCCACGTCCTCGTCGCCGCAGCAGAGCGGCCCAGCCACATTTTTGGCCCAGATGTGGATGGAAGAGGAAGAACCAGCGATCGCCGTGTCTAAGGTATCCACCCCACGGAGGAGGCGGCGCACCCGGCATTGTCATCCCCAGTCACTCTCGCCTCAGTCAGCTGTAGCTCCAGTTCCTCCCCAGTCACTCTCGCCTCAGTCAGCCGTAGCGCCAGCTTGTTCCCGGTCTCTCCGGCCAGCTGTAGCGCCGGCTCGTTCCCGGTCTCTCCGGCCAGCTGTAGCGCCGGCTCGTTCCCGGTCTCTCCGGTCAGCTGTAGCGCCGGCTCGTTCTCGGTCTCCCCGGTCAGCTGTAGCATCGGCTCATCTCCAGGTGCCCCAGGTTCCTCCAGCCTCTGTGAAGCTCCCTGCACCCATTCCGGTTTTGCGGGTGGGGGCAGTCACGGACAGGCTGGCCTCTGCACCCGTTCCTGTTCCGCGGGGGAGGGGCAGCCAGGCCCACGCTTTCGCATCAGTCTTCAACGTTACCTGTAGCGCTTTCTCAGCAGTCAGCTGTAGCTCCAGCCTTCGCTCAGTCCCAGTAGCTCTCCTGGGCTCAGCTCCTTCAGCCTCAGCTCTCCCGGGCTCAGCTCCCTCACCCTCAGCTCTCCTGGGCTCAGCTCCTTCAGCCTCAGCTCTCCCGGGCTCAGCTCCCTCACCCTCAGCTCTCCCCGCTTCAGCTCCCTCACCCTCAGCTCTCCCCGCTTCAGCTCTCCCCCGGCCCACGCAGTCAGCCTCCTCTAGCCTTCAGTTGGCTTCCCCAGTGTCTGTTCACCCTAGCACTCCGTTAGCTTCCCCTAGCTCTCAGTCAGATCCCACGCGGCCTGCACCACGGCCCTCAGTAGGGCTTCTGCCTGCACTTCCTCAGTCTTCACCTCCATCATCAGACTCCCCCGATCAATCTGCAAAGCAGCCCCATTCGTCGGAGGAGACGGCTGCACGCCCTGCACTGCAGCCAGGGAGTTCTGAACCACAGTCCGAGCGCTCCGAGCCATTGGGGGTCTCCGCTCAGTCCAAGAGCGCGCCGAGCCAGGGGGTCCCGCTCAGTCCGAGCGCTCCGAGCCGTTGGGGGTCTCCACTCTGTCTGAGCCACCGGGGGTCCCGCTCGGTCCGAGCCGCCCGAGTCTTCCGAGTGTCCCGCTCTGTCCGAGTCTTCCGAGTGTCCCACTCAGTCCAAGCCGCCAGGGGGTCCCGCTCAGTCCGAGCCGCCCGAGTCTTCCGAGTGTCCCACTCAGTCCGAGCCGCCAGGGGGTCCCGCTCAGTCCGAGCCGCCCGAGTCTTCCGAGTGTCCTCGACCGTCCTGGGCTCGACCGTCCTGTTGCGGCTCTGGTGAGCCGTCGTCGTCGCCGCCGGGAGCGCAGTCGGCCTCCAGTGTCTTCTCCTCCTCGTCGCCGCCGCTGGGAGCGCGGTCGGCCTCCAGTGTCGTCTCCTCCTCTTCGCCGCCGCTGGGAGCGCGGTCGGCCTCCAGTGTTGTCTCCTCCTCGCTGCCGCCGCTGGGAGCGCGGTCGGCCTCCTGAACTGTGTATTTATTTATTTTTTTTAATTTTTTTTTTCTTCTTCTTCATTTTTGGCCACAGCGGCTTTTTGTGACAGTGGAGAGAGACAGGAAATGGGGGAAAGATACAGGGGAAGACACGCTGGCAAATCGGCGCCGGGACGCGAACCCGAGCCGCCCGCACCGCAACGCGGCGTGTGTATGTGGTCGCCGGCTTCACCACTAAGCCACCCAGGCGCCCGAACTGTGTATTTTCTGTTTTGAAACTTCCCATGGACTCCCCTGAACTGTGGACTATTTTTCCCTTGCCGTTTGCTGTTTTTGTTTTGTTTTGGCTCCTGTTCTGTTCATTGTTTTTGACCCTTGTGTTGGACATTGGAGCTCTCCAGCCTTGTGCCGTCGCCTTTAGTTTCCATCCTGTTTTTGCTTCTCCTCCCCGTGTTTTGTTCTTGTTTTTGGACTGTTGTTCAGCCTTGTGCCGTTGCTTTTGTTTGTTCTGTTCCTTTTGTGTCTCTTTGCCCTCGTGCTCTAGTCTTGCCCCAGTGCTTCCTTGGGTTTTGGTTTTTTGTTCCCGGCCTTTGTTGCTCCCTGCCTGGTTTTTGTTTTTTGTTTTCGTTCCCCCCCAACCTTAATAAACACTTTCATGTTATGCCTACCTCTGGAGTCCTGCGTTTTGGTCCATCTCCGCCCATCTCATTGCTGGCCGTGACACAAGTTAAAGATTTAGAACTCTCACACTTGTACTACAAACAAGTTCTTTAGGTAACCAAAGCGGTTCTTTTAAAGCGTCCTGTGTACGACACAGCTGAAACTGACTAATAAACCTTCCTCCTTACCAGTCTTTCCCCTATTACCTTAACAGAATTCATTGAGGAGCCAGTGTTTTCACAGTGCTACAAAAGTGGAGCAGTGGTAACAGTCCTCCCAGCATTGTGCAAAATGTAGAGAGAGCAATGTTAATCAACCAGCACTTACTGTGACTGGAATAACAAGTGATTTCAGTTTTGAAATCTCTCTTTGTAGAGGAGTAGTTCTGTCATGCTTGAACTAAAACAAAAAGCACATTGATTGTGAAATGAAAAAAGTTATTTGTTCAGCTAAATGTTCTGGAAATTGTTCTTTTAAACTGTAAACTGCTCCCCCAAACATGTTGTTCTGCTGTATGTATGAGGTAAAGTAATGACTCTTTAAATGGAGCAAAATTATTATTTACTGCTCTAGAAAACAGTTCTGTAATATCTGGATTTTTCTCTGCAAAACAGTTCTCAGCAGTTAGTTTGTCCTGTTCAGCTGTAAAAGGATCAAGTGGAGTACATTGTTAGGAATGATCGCAGGTGCTGTCTGTAGACATGTGCTGCTTCAAGTGCATAAGGCAGTAGTTCTTGAGAAATTCTTCGAGGACACCCTGTCCAAGTGGTTTGGGATCCCTTTTCCTGTGAAGTAAAGCACACTGTATTGTTTGAGCAAACATGAAGTAATAAATGTTCATGAACCACATGCTTGTTGTAATTATTTAAATCTTTTTTAGGCAGTAGTTTCTTTTACCTGGAATCCTGTGTGTGTTCCATGACTCCACAACTCTCTCCAGACCAATCTGGCACAACTGGACTATTAGGTTGGACACGCAGTATTTCACAAGCCTGTTGTCCATGTCAATCTGCTCTTGATCCTGTAGCTGAAGAAGTGCTGTTTTGAGTGGGTAGTTTACCTGGTTGTTGACCTCTGGCCAGATTTGCTCAACTGTGTGGTTCTGATGTAGAAAGAAAGATTTGTGAGAATTTATTGAATTAAAACAGGAACAAAATAATGTAGGTAGTGATATTAAAGTTTTACCCTGTGGATAAAATCTGTAAGTAAGGTGTTCTTTCTTGATTTTGATGATAGCATCACAACAACATCTCCTACATGAACAGTGTCAAGTAAAATTCATTGCCATCGTCTTCTTGCACCTGGTCCCACATCCCGTAAGTAATCACTGCAGATCTGGTATACAAAGAGAAAAAGAAGATTTTCTGACACAAAATATTGATATTTATATTGATGGTGCAAATGACAAATATTAGTACTAACAAATATATAGTTTAAATGTAGTACAAAGGAAGCAATAGTTAGAATGAATAATTATTATAAGTACTCTTTTTGACATGAAGGATTGGAAAATATTGTCAACGGGTTGCATTCTGCAACAGTACTGGCTAAGTACTCCTTCAAACCGTACCCTTTAGACAGTCTTGCACATACAGCGTTACCTGACAACATCATAGATGATAAGGTTATTTTTGATTGGCATTGATGAATGAGCCATGATTTTTTATTTATTTATTTTTTTGCTGAAGCCATCGATGGCTAGGACATGGGTTACACCAAACAGACTTTTTTTTTTCATTTTGGTTCAAATGAAGCGTGTGACCCTTGTACCCAGCTTGATATGGCATAGGATTCAGATCGCGAACACCCTTAAAATGACATTAAAGAACAAAGACTTGAACATTATATTGTCACTTATTTAAGTAATAAATAAAGGCTAATGGTGACTGTATTTTATAACAGTTTAAACATGTAAACATTAATACATATGAAAGGCTAAATGGAATCTTCCTTGCTGGTAAAGCTCATGCAGAGTCCCAAGCACTGAAACAGTTCATTTCTCTGAAGCATGCACTCCTTTTGTAGACAGATATCCCTTCATCATTTTACAGCCATTGATTGGGTCCGTCTAGAAAATTAAACCACAATGAAAGAAAGAAAAAAACTCCACATCTCAACCCTTTAACAGCGGCAATAACCACCGATAGACCTGCCCTTACTTTCCATTGATGCAAAACAAATGTTGCAAAACAAACTGAATCTAACACCACACAACAGACAAATACAAATGGCAGCCTCGGACCTCATGTTATTTGCCGGGGACCTATTGAAACATAGGTTGCTCAGTGTCCTTTAATCTCTTGTCTCTGAACAGTTTGTGAAAGTCATGTCTTTAAGAAATTGCAAATAAAATCCAACCCTTCAGCTATTTATTGAAGCCTCATCAGTATTGGTTTCAGTGAAAAGTTGGTTGCCAGAAAGGCATCCTTATGGAAGGAAACAGGGTGAAAAGGCTGAGGTATGCCACGAACTCAAGAATTGGACTCAAAATCAGTATCTTATGGAGTGATTCATCTAAATTTGACATTTTTAGTTCAAATTGTCTTGATGCATGCTTAATCATCCACGTAAAGAAATCCTAGAAAGTTGATTCTGTTCATCTGGACATCGTGTTTTCAAAAGAAGAAAGTTTCATCACTTATCCAAATGAAGTCACTTGGATAAGTGATGCAGTCAGCTGAGACTGAAGAAGTCTTCAGTCTCTGCTGACTGCAGGTTTCCCCAATCTTATAAGCAGTACATTTGCATAATGACTGCAAATGTTGCAGTGTCTGGAGCTTTGGAAACGAAAAGCACCTAGACATAGACATTTATCAAGTTTCTCTCTAATAATTCTTTATTTTACCTATGCTATCTCTATGCACAGCTCTGTCCTAGTGGCCTTAAATATAATAATTACACTTATGTACAGGATGATAAATATAGTGAGTACAGTGAGTGGTCTTGTTAAATGGATCTAAATGAAGGCACAGTGGGGTCCTCTACAAAAGAGAGCCAGGCTTTCAAATTGTTTTTTTTTTTTTTCCTTCATCAAACAACTTATGAAGCATTTTTTAAAACTAGAACACACAATGCAAACTCTATAGAACTGATTATTCCACTGCGTCATTATTGTAAGGTATCTTTGAAGCTCCCCTCAAATAAGCAGTCTTAAATTCAGATCCTACAAAGTGAAAAAAAAACAATGGAAGACTCGTAATATACCAAGAAAACTATTCTTCTTATCTATCTTTCCATTTCAAATGAGCGGCAGGCTTTGAATTTGTTCATGACATTGAAACATTCTTGTATTCTTAATTCTGTCAAGATAAAAAAACAAAAACAAAAAAGACTAATAAGATTAAAAGCAAAGTAGAAACACAGATTCTAGAATGGGTTCAAATCAGAATCTTCTGCAAGCTTTTTCAGTAATTAAATGAAAATAAATGTTTTCAGATTCAAGTAAGACCTTTGGAGTGGCTGTAGCTCAGAAGGTAGAGCAGGTCACCTACTAATGAGAAGATTGGTGGTTCAATCCCTGGCTGCTCCAGTCTGCATGCCAAAGTATCCTTGGGCAAGATACTGAACCCAAACTTGGTCTCTGATCCAACTGTTGGAGTGTGAATGATAGAAAGCCCTTAGCTGTACAATGGCAATGGTAGTTGCAGCTGCCATTGTCCATGTCCAGCAACCTCAGCTTCTCCACCAGTTGCTGTGGAATTATAGTGTTACAGTGTTTCTGAATTGCTAAAACACTAAACTTCATTCTCTAAATCAAATTCTCAGTAGCCTAAACAGTCCTTTGGCCAAACCTTAAACACTGTTCAGGTACTTAGATACAATTTGCAAAACCTTAAATGCATTCTGTGTCAGTGAACACATTTAACACCTGTGCTGCAAAACTGTAATCACTGGCAGCAAAATGTGAACACAACTGTCATCTTCCTACACAGCAACTCACAATTGTACACACATTTTTCTGATGATGTGATGAAACCAACTGGGCAGGATAAAAGTCAGTTCAGAGTGCACACGTGGCACATGTGCATCTACAATGGACAGACATATAGAGAGGCAGAGAAGGAAGAGTTCATATGAGTGGTGGCGAATGAGCGGGAAGGGGAAGAGGACAACCAAGAACCATCATTACTACTGAAATTTGGCCAACTATCGTATACCATGTCCTGTACAATGACAATGAGGGAAGCAGGACAAAGAGTCCAACCCAATTGGAGCAGATTCTCTGTGGCCAGTATCATCAGGACATTCAGAGAACAGGTAATTGTTCCTTGCTGTGCAGCATTTGCTATACAGTATACTATACTGTCAGTACTGTAATGTCCATTACAATGCTATTTTTACTGGCTGCATACGTTTGTAACTGCATTTCCCCTTTTCTAGAATTGAAAGATGAAATAAGGCCAAATAAGGATGGAAGTACTGCTCTTTTTCCCCCAACACAAAGCACTCATTGTTGACACGGTTCTTCAAAATAATGCCATCTGACTCCATGAAATCCAGCAGAGTGGTTGAAGATATTGTCAACTGAGATGGAACTAACAGTGTGTTACTGTCAGCTATTGACTGTGTCCTCCAATGCAACAAATTTAGCATGAAGCAAGTGTACAGAGTACCCTTTGAGTGCAACTCTGCAAGAGTCAAAGATCTATGATATCAGTGTGTGCAAGTAAGTGTAACCTACACACACTTTCAGTACTGATGCTTCCAGTACAATGCTGTGTTCATAGGCCTACTCTTACTATAATCTAGTAGTTGTAGTTGCCACTTTTACAGTACTGTAAACATAGCGTTTTGGATATAAATCTGGAATGCATATACTGATTGCATGTGAATTAGATTTTTATGTTTTATGTAACATGTTACATATTTTACCTACACGGTCGAAATAAATGTTGATTTGATATGATATGATACTGTAAATGCACTGTTTCAGAAGTCTGTCCTTCTGTATTACTTACAGTAAACTACTCTTTATCAATTTTTTTTATAGAGAGTGTTTGAACTGGTTTCCATAGAAAGGCAGCAAGAATATATATTCATAGATAAAGCAGGGTTCAATCTGCCAGAAAGGAGGCATGGGGGTATTGACCGACAGTCCTAAACAGGGGAAACTTTAATGGCTTTGTGCAAGTTTTTCTCTCCGTGGAGGTGGAAGGTGTTTGAATGACAGCCTTACACCAGGGAAACTTTATTGGAGGCAATAGAACACACCTGGATGATATAACTGACTTGTCAAGCCTGTGTTCAGCACACAAGTGGTTTTTTGCCCTGCTGTCTGGCAAGGAAAAATATTGCCTGTGAGGTAGATGAAGTCCTCTGGCCAGACCCCGCAGAAAGGCATGATGTTGCAGAATGAATCTCAGTGACTTACAGTAACATGCTTTTCATTTGGTTTCTGGGGTTTTTTTTATGTACATTTAAAACTGTCATATCACTCTGACTACAGTAATCTTTTGCTAAATACACTTAATTCAATTCAATTCAGTTTTATTTATATAGCGCCAAATCACAACAAACAGTTGCCTCCAGGTAGGTAAAGACCCTACAATAATACAGAGAAAATCTAACAGTCAAAACAAGCCCCTATGAGCAGCACTTGGTGACAGTGGGAAGGAAAAACTCCCTTTTAACAGGAAGAAACCTCCAGCAGAACCAGGTTCAGGGAGGGGCAGTCATCTGCTGTGACTGGCTGGGACTGAGGGGAGAGAGACAGAGATTAATAAAAACTAATGATGCAGATTGAAATATAAACAGAGTAAAAAGAAACAGTGCATCATGAGAACCTCTCAGCAGCCTAAGCCTATAGCAGCATAACTAAGGGGTGGTTCAGGGTCACCTGATCCAGCCCTAACTATAAGCTTGATCATAAAGGAAAGCTTTAAGCCTAATCTTAAAAATAGAGAGGGTGTCTGTCTCCTGAATCCAAGCTGGGAGCTGGTTCCACAGAAGAGGGGCCTGAAAGCTGAAGGCTCTGCCTCCCATTCTACACTTAAGTATCTGAGGAACCACAAGTAAGCCAGCAGTCTGAGAGTGAAGTGCTCTGTTGGGGTGATATGGTACTATGAGGTCTTTGAGATAAGATGGGGCCTGATTATTCAAGACCTTGTAGGTGAGGAGAAGGATTTTAAATTCTATTCTAGATTTAACAGGGAGCCAATGAAGAGAAGCCAACATGGGAGAAATCTGCTCTCTCTTTCTAGTCCCTGTCAGTACTCTAGCTGCAGCATTTTGAATCAGCATTTAGGACAGCCTGATAATAATGTATTACAATAGTCCAGCCTAGAAGTAATAAATGCATGAATTAGTTTTTCAGCATCACTCTGAGAAAGGATGTTTCTAATTTTAGAAATATTGCGCAAATCCAGAAAAAAAAACAAAAAAAACTTGTTTTCTCTGAATTTAGAGGCAGGAAATTGGAGGACATCCAGGCCTTCATGTCTTTAAGACATTCCTGCAGTTTAACTAGTTGGTGTGTGTTACCTTGCTTCATGGTATCAGTATCATCTGCATAACAATGAAAATTGATGCAATGCTTTCTAATAATACTGCCTAAGGGAAGCATGTATAATGTAAATAAAATTGGTCCTAGCACAGAACCCTGTGGAACTCCATAATTAACCTTACTGTGTGAAGAAGACTCCCCATTTACATGAACAAATTGGACTCTATTAGATAAATATGATTCAAACCACTGCAGTGCAGTACCTTTAATACCTATAGTATGCTCTAATCTCTGTAATAAAATGTTATGATCAACAGTATCAAAGCTGCACTGAGGTCCAACAGGACAAGCACAGAGATGAGTCCACTGTCAGAGGCTGTAAGAAGATCATTTGTAACCTTCACTAATGCTGTTTCTGTACTGTGATGAATTCTGAAACCTGACTGAAACTCTTCAAATAAACCAGATGATCAGTTAGCTGTTTTACAACACTTCCTGTTAACTACATGCCCTGGATGCTGTATCTTGGTGTCTGTGGTGTCTAACAAATGTTCTCTGGCTGCCGAAAGTTTCCTGCCAGAAGTTTCTTCCTGTTAAAAAGGGAGTTTTTCCTTCCACTGTTGCCAAGTGCTGCTCATAGGGGTCGTTTTGACTGTTGGGTTTTCTCTGTAATTAGTGTAGGGTCTTTACCTTACAATATAATGTGCTTCAAGGCCACTGTTTGTTGTGATTTGGCACTATATGAATAAAATTGAATTAAATTGATGATCTTTTTACTTGCTGCGTGTATGATCTGAACACATTGTTTGGTTCTGAATTGTGGCAGGACAGATTTGAGACTTGCCTGATTAACCCCCCCCCCCCCCCCCCCCCCCCCCCCCAACTACTGTGAAGAAGGCATCTGGATTAGCCATCTACTGGATGCGCCAACACTGGCACAATGATGACCACCTCAAACACTCCTGACAGGTAGAAGGGATGACATCTCAGCATCAGCAGGTCTGGTATGCAGACCAGTGAAACCACCTCAGCATCCAAACAGTGAATTGTTGATGTAAACCACCAAGCCTGCTAATGCTGCACAGAGCCACTCTGTTGGCTCTGTGCAGCATTAGACCCTCTAACTCCACTGCAGTATTCCAGCTGAGCCAGGGCTCAGAAAAAATAGGAAACACAGCAATCCCTCATTGTGCATTGGGAGTTTCTAGACAGCCTGATATAATCCATTTTGCTGTCTAGTAAGTGGACATTAGCCAGGAGGACTGTTGAAACTTGCTGGCTTGTGTTATATGTGGTATTATTGTGACTCTTTTGAGTTTGTTCACCAAATGAGCATGAGCATATATAGGCTCATACCTGTAGGTTGTTGGGACAACAAAAAATGAAAAAAATGGTTTTGTTTGAAAGGACTTATAATTGGCTATAATCTGTAATCTATAATTTATTTATTTTTATTTTATTTTTCAAAGACTGAATGCACAGTTCCCTCTGAGACCACCTTAATTACAGTATGCTGAAAGTTTAACATGGATTTTCTTTTTCTCCAGTGATGCCAAAAATATGTTTTAAACTCTTGCTTTTAGTTAGTCAGGGCTGGTAATAAAATCTCACCAAAAAATTATACTATTCTGTACTATGCTCCTCCATTGCTCTGCCTCCCTCTGGTTACTTACTTTTGCCTCACCTTATGACTTTTTTCCTATTGACTGTGGACATATCGCTGCCCTCAGTGCCATCAGCTTTGTCCCCTTCTTGCCATTTCTGCCCCTCTGGGGATCCCTGGGTAGGTCCTCTGGGCCGACCTTTTGCTCTTGCTGGCCTGTGATGGGCTAAGGCCTCCTCTGGGTGCTAGTTCTGTGGGGTGGGATTATGGGATGCGAGGTTGGGTGGGGGTTGTTGGGTCAACCTTGGGCCCTTGTCTCTTACTGGGCTTCTTGCTGGTGGTGGTGGTGGTGGTGGTGGGGTGTCGTTGGGCCCCTGCGTCTCTCTCTCTTTCGCTCCTGCTGTCTTTATCCTCATCCTAGTGACTATTGGATCTGGTCCTCTGTTGTTCTTGGGGTTGGGGGCTGGCCTGGTGTGCCTCTCCTGGTCTCTCTATGGGTGGGTGGCTCTCTGTGCTGGGAGCAGATGGGTGATGCTGGTGACATTGTTGAGAGTGGACGTGTCCTCACAGGTGTTTGGTTTCTTGGTTCTACTGAGATGCATTTTGCTGCCGTTGACAGGATTTGGATATTGGGGACAATCAGATGTATGTCTTCACAAATGCACACAAATAAGGGCTACTGATGTATCAGAAGAATACCAAGTGACAGATGTTCAAGCCTGTCAATGCTTTCCTGAGGCCCAAGGAAAAAACAAATTATACTACTGATAATACTTGCTTTTATTTCAGGTGATCGATCTGAGATTTCACTTTCTTTCCTTTTTGATAAAGCTTATATTGGTTGTACAGGGACTGAATGGCCCACAAGTCTCACTGTTTCATAAAATGGCTTTTTCCCCCTCATGTATGACAGGCCATTATGCGCATCTGTGTAAACTCCATTTCACACTGTTGGTGATTAGACATGTCTAGAAATGTCATGAGTGAGTTTATTTCGATAATTATACTTGAAGGTTAGCTGCTCTCATCATAGTCCACAGATTGTTAATTCCCCTTTCAAATTAGAAGAGGCTTAATAATTGATCATGTTCCCAGAGTCAAACTCCAGGTTGCTGTTTTTTTAATTTTTTTTTTCCACTCTCACTGGAAGTAAGTCGTGGATATGCTCCTGAGACATGTGGAGCAGTTCTTGATCACACTAATTCTCTCTGACATTCAAACAGGCCAGACTGCAGTAACGTTTCAGGATGAGTCCAATTAAGGAAAAAAAAATAAAGAGGGACAAAATCTACAGAGTACACTGTACAGATCAAGATGAGGTAATGTGATTCTGCAGTTTATTTTACAAACCTGTAGGATTTTTAGTATTCCCTCTATTTAAATAAGTTAGTACTATAGAATTACTTTGTTATGGGATAGAGCTTTACTTTGGACACATTAGTCTTGGTGATGTTGATCCAAACATTGTGTTAGAGGCATACAACTGCAGTCAAGTATTGGCCTCAAATACCTAACCACACAGTTGTTCACATGTAGTAAAGTATTCAGAGAAACTACAGACAAAAACATTACCTGTTCCTTTTGGTACTCTGGGTTCTCTATCTGGTGGAACCACAGATTTGCCTCATAGATGTGCAGCTGACAAATCTACAGCAATTGTGTGATGCTGTCACATCATTATGGACTAAAATCTCTTTTTTGAATGTCTGCAATGAACAGTTAAGGCAGTTATGAAGCTGGTAGTTTTGGCAAAGTTCCTATAGAACACCATCAAAATCCATTTTGACTCAAAACGAGAAAACAACATTAAGGCATAACATCACTCAAAATTATAGTCCAGAAACTCACACTTTCAGTGAGTCCAGAATCCAGAATCCTACTGCAATAAAGCAGTTAAACAGTGGAGCAGCAACTGTGGCTAACCACTCTTGCGGAGGAAGGGGAAGGGCACTTTAAAGGAGCATTCCCACAAATCAATCTCTCTTCACTCTGAACTTGTCAAATAAATGATTTTAACAAGAGTTTTTAAACACATTTTATGAATTATTTACAACATTAATTGTAACCATTATAATTTTCTATTTAATGGTGTTTATTGCTTTATTTTTCTATTGTAATATTTGTAACCTGGGTTAAAAAAACTGGACAAGTGGAGTACAAAAGAACAAGTGGCAGCCCCACACCCCCAAAAAGATCCACAGCAGATGAATAGTATCTGAAAATCATGTCCTTAAGAAATAGGGGGAAAAAATCCAGCAAAGACCTAATCCTAACCCTGAGAGATGCATCTCGACCTTCAGGTGATCGATCTATTGTTCGACAAAGCTTTATCAGAAATGGTCCCAGTGGAAGGGTGGCTGTCAAGAAGCCATTCTTAAGGAAGGAAAACAGAGAAAAAAAGGCTGAAGTATGCCAAATTATACAAGAACTGAACTGAAAATCAGTGTCAACAGGTCTCAGCCGTGATGAATACAAATTTGAAATCTTTGGTTGAAATGTTCATCAATATGTATGAGGGAGGTCAAGAGAGAGGTACAACAGAGAGTGTCCACAGCAATTCATAAAACATGGTTCCCTAGCAAAATACAAAGACATGAGGGGTGGCTCAATACTTCTGCACAGTACTATTTGTGTGTGTGTGTGTGTGTGTGTGTGTGTGTGTGTGTGTGTGTGTGTGTGTGTGTGTGTGTGTGTTGTAATTAAAAGATCTTGAATAATAGTAATGACCATCAGTCATACATAAAAGTCAAGAACTTTGATCTATACTACATTTCTTGGCATTGACTGTGGGAGGAAGCATTCCCATGAACGAGTCAGAGAATCCTCCAGTGTTCAGAATTTCTTTAAAATTATAAAGTTATTAAAAAACAGTTTAGTGTTCACCTAGATTGAATGCTTTGTTCTGATTAATACTCGCTGGGATGCTTTTATTGCACTCACAATAACACAATGAGTCACTGTGAACTTGTGGCTTAATATTTTCATCTGTGTGTGTCAATTGCATTGCATCAAGGCAAGCAAGTGCTTACTAAACAGTGCTTACTAAAAATAGCACAAACTAAAACTTGTCCTAAAGCTAGTGCCACTGTCTTGGACTGCAGTTAGTGATGGTTCTCTGCTCTGAAGATCTTCTGTGAGCTAGAAGGTTCAACCAGAATGTGAAGCTGGTTGAGAACTGATTCATGTGCTGCTAGCTTACTGAGGCAGAGCAGAACCAGGAGTACCATCACAAACTGCATTTCAAGGTTGTGGAGCCTGAGTCCGTCTGAATGATGAAACCCCATGGAGAGACAGGGGACACTTGGTCTTTTATTTATTGTCTATTATAAGTATTTTATCATGCTTTTTTTTATGTGAGTGATCCTTCTTTTGCACACACAGTGTGCTGAAGCAACAGGTTTGATTACAGCTGAATTGAGATGGTCTTCGGTTTGGTTTAGTTTCTAGTCTTTATTATTTGTTTACCTCAGTGAGTTGCTCAGGAATAATACAGGCATGCTGTTCATAGAAATACTTGTTTGAATTTCTGATATGGACCATAAACATGAACAAGTACACAGATAAAAAAAAAAAAAATCTACAAATGCATGGTAACTATTATGCCACTGAGTGGCTGGAACTTGATAAAAGCCAAACACTGTCCTTTTATCTGAGCAACTCCAGTGATCAATTTGTTTCTGTGTGTGTGTGTGTGAGCGAGAGAGAGAGAGAGCTTATGTGGGTCCCCCTTTGTCACCCTGTCCTTTTTTTAAAAAAGAAAGAAAGAAAGAAAAAAAGTCACTTTTCATGTCTGAAGGTTAGCATTTGATTTTCAAAACCATTAGTGACATATTGATTTGTAAAACGAAAAAGCAGGAAATAAAGAACAGTGACTTAAGGGCCTCTTGAGGAAAACATTTCCTTTGCACAATCCTGGTCAAAAACAAGAAAGAAATGTAGCAGTGTATTGACTGAGCTTTGGAACTGGGTTGCTTTTGGGGTTTAGAAATATGCATGTGAGGGAATGGATACATTTTGTTTCAGCAGATTTTCTTCACCAATAAAGGAAACATGGTGAAGGATTAGATGGGTTTTTTTTGTTTTGTTTTTTTGATTAAAACTGGTTTAAAACAAAATTTATGCTACAAACACATAGTTATTTGCTACACTATGCAGACAGTTACCATTGACTAGCCCCCACACTCTCCTGACCTAAATCCAATGCTAAGATCATCTGACAGCGGCAGGTTGGACCTCAGACTCTCCAGGAGCTCAGTGATGGCCTGGTCCAGTTCTGGGACGAGATCCCCTAAGACACCATCCATCGTCTCATTAGGGGTCCCGATGTTGTCAGGCATGCATACATGCACGTGGGGGCCATACACATTACTGAGTACCATTTTGAGTTGAAAATTAACCAGCCTGCCAAATCATTTTTTCACTTTGATATTTGGGGTGTCTTTTAATTTATTTTCCATCAAACGATGTGGCATCCTTTCATTCCTAATACATTACCTAATCCATATCAGTATAGATATCCAGCAGTATGTGTTTTCCTTTAATTTTTTTTTTTTTTTTGAGTAGTGTATTTACTTTCCTATCATATATAAGCCAACTCTCATTGCTCTTGTTAGTTCAATTCAATTTTATTTATATAGCACAAAATCACATCAGTCGTCTCAAGGGGCTTTGTAGTTAGTCACTTCAGCTGTTCTCCTCAAAACAGAAAAGTGGAATCTGTGGAAAAGTGGACTCTGTCCACTTTGTGTTCCTAATAGTTATTTTAATTGACATTGAATTTGAATGACATTCCATGGTCTCTGGTTGCCAGGGGTTATAGTGGGATTTGGCAGGTGGGGGAACCCTAAGATTGGGAGTTGTGGTGCAGTGTGGGGAAAAGAATTACTTAGCCTCACAAAACAAGTTATGAGACTTATTTCTGTGATCATCTGACCTGTGCTGTTACTCTGATATTCACTGCTCTTTGTGGATTTAGTCAACTGAATTCAACAAGATATAAGATATAACCAAATGTTTCATGAGCTGTCTGGTTGATTTTCCAACCCCTCTATAATACATACATATATATATGACAATAAAGTCTTCTTGATTCTTGATTTAGGCAAACTTTGTGGATATGGAAAAGGCTTTCGACAGAATCCACCGAGACTCCTTATGGAAGATTCTTTGTCAGTATGGCATCCGAGAGAAGATAGTGAAGATGCTGTACCAAGACTTTGCATCAAAAGTAATTTGAAACACAAAATCTTCTAAGGCATTCCATGTCAACAGCAGTGTGAAGCAAGGATGCATCCTCGCTCCCTTTCTGTTTATCCTAGGAATGGATTGGATCATGAAGAAGATAGTTGCAGAGGGAAAAAGACATAGATTTCATGGATGATGTGGCACTGATCTCACACCGTCATCAAGATATGCAGGCAAAGACCACCATCTTGGCAAGTACAGCAGAGCAGATCGGGTTGAAGATCAGTGCCAAGAAAACCAAAGATCTTAGAATGAACAGCAGCACGGAAGCACCCATTATTATCAATGGGAAGAAATAGAAATGTGGAACACTGCTCCTATCTGGGATGAAGGTGATAAAGGCAAGATTTTCCAAAGCTGGCCAGGCCTTTGTAGCACTGAGAAGTACGTGGAGAACAAAGAAAATCAGCACCATCACCAAGATCAGGCTCTTCAAAAGCAATGTCCTGAGCATTCTTCTGTATGGTGCAGAATCATGGAACATGACCAAGACCATTAGTCATAAACTAGAAGTCTTCCAGAACCGTTGCCTCAAAAGAATTCTGAACATCTTTTGGCCAAACCCCATTTCCAATGCTGAACTACACCGGAGAACTTCCACAAAATCCAACACAAAAGAAGTTCAGATGCGCCAATGGAGATGGATTGGACATGTGTTGCTTATGCCGTCAGCGTCACTGCAGCGAGTAGCCCTCAGATGGACTCCAGATGCCTGGTGAAATAGGGGCAGACCAAACGAGGCTTAAAGGAGGACAGTGGAGAAGGAGATGACGGAGCAGGGGTGGACCTGGGGTTGCCTGGAGAAGTGTGCTTCAGACAAACCACAAAGTTGTGCCAAAAAGCAATCATCTGCCAAAAAGTGATTTGCAATAATTCTGTTTGTTTTCTATGTGCACCATCTGTGCAGATGTCCATAGGCTGTAGCTGTGATACGTTAGCATCTAGCTAGCACTACAGAAGAAGAGCATAAAGGGAGTAATGTTTTTTAAGTGCCAGGTAATTTCAAATGCATCAGCACAACAAATATGTAGCAAACATGCAAACCGTTTGTGTGCAGTTTGTCACACAGTGTATCTGCTAGCTCAAGGTCCAGCTGCTGTGTTTCCCAGGGAGACAAAAGAATGAGCGATAACTTCACTCAGAGATGGAGAAAGATGTAAGAAAGACAGAAAAGGAGAGGAAGAAGAGAGGTTAGATTTAAGGTAAGGACTGCTCAGTGATGTTTGATAAACTGGAAATTTTAATTTAAATCAGATGTTGGATCTGTATATCATGTGAAATTGTGTTTTTTCATATTGTGAAACGTCCTGTAAAACAAATCGAAGTGTACTAACTTTGTGTTTTTCAAAGGCTGCATGAAAATTCTTGTCAGTTTAGTGCAGGATAAACAGGTCAGGTTGCCGTACTTTGGTGAATTTATAGTAAAGCTTTGTGTTGGCCTGGCACACTGGCTGTGGTGTTCATGGTCAGTGTTAGGTTACATGAAGTGTAGCAGAGATGAATTTGAATTTAAGCTGATGATGCTTCACTGATTTCAGCCTTTATAGCAATATAATGTATGGTGCCTAGTTTAATGACAGTATAAACACTATACTGTCAGTATAGGGAATGGAAATTAGCAAAGATAGCTTGTGTAATACTGTGTTACATCTTGCTGAATTCAGTTATCTAAATCCACAAAGAGCAGTAACAGCACAGGCCAGCTGATGACAGCCTGAACACAAAGAAAGTCAACTGGAGTTCACAATAGAAACTATTGTGAATTGTGATTCTTTTTCTCACACTATGCTGCTACAACTAATCTTAGGGTTCCCCCAACTGCTAAATCCCACTTGGTTATACTCATTTTTCTGTTCAGGTTTGGAGGCAAAGTTGTATTTCCATGTACAAATATTATTTCATTATTATATTAATGTAGTATGAGGTTCAGTTAGATTTGCATAAAAATAGTTGGTAGAAATATCCCTCAAGGTGCCACTTTTAACTTTCTTACTTTGAGTACATTTCAGAGCCTGCACTTTTTCACTTTTGAGTAAAGAAGTTGAATTAATACTTCAACTTTTACCAGAGTATTTTTTTTAACATGAATATTTGTGCTTCTACTTAACTAAAGAATCTCTGTACTTTTGCAACCTCTGGTACCACAAACAGACCTACTTCAACAAACAAAGCCATAACTGCTCCATGCCCAGCCAGTGAGTCTAAATGGTGTAGTTAGCAAAATGGAAGCACATTTCATTTTCTGTGTCAGGACATACGCTGGGAACAATAAAACCTCCTGAGAGCCGGTTGGTTATCCTCATGCAGTTTTTCAATGCTGTGCATGCATGCAGTGGATAAACCCAAAGGGCAAAGCCTGCACAAAATAGAAGACAAGAATGCTTATCTCATCATCACTTGGGAGGCAAGAGAATGAATGAATGAGCAAGTGAGAGCCGAGCACACAGTAATAGCATTGCCCAGACATCAAAGTGCAGGAGGCTCATCTGGTCCTCACAGAGAAAAATTTGTGTGTAGGAAAACACGCAGTAGCAATGGAGCTGGGTATGTATTCATTTAGGTTTGAGTTAGTGGTGTGTGTCCATGAGTATGGTTCCCAGTGTTACCCAGCATAAGCTGCAGCCTTGGGCTTCAAACTGTAGCAAATCAGTCACACTTTCTGATATTCATATTTATATAGAGTGTCTTCTAGAACATGCACTTCAACTGGTAGCAGCAAAGTATGGTAGCTCTAATCTCTTTATTTTTGTTGTATTTTTATTTTCTTCTTTTTCTTTAAGTACTGACGGATACTTCTGTGGGGAGAAGAGTTTACTTAAGGAAGGGGTTTTGAAATGGAGAAACTCTAGAAGATACCACCCTATTCCAGCTGAGATAAAGAGGTGTTTTTGTGGTTGCCGTGCTGGTGCAAAGGTGAAGGCTTGGACGAGGAAATACAAACCTTTCTGCCAAAAGTCATCATGGGGGATTTAAAACTCTGCCCAACAAAAGTAATGAGCTGGAGATTGGTGAAGACTCAAAGTATACAGTGAGTGCAGTCTCGTGTGCTTTACTGAAACATGGTTGACTCAAACCATCTCATACTCTAATATGGATCTACCTGGTTTCACCCTCATACAGTCAGACAGAGATGCTAAAGTTAGTGGCAAGAAAAAAGGTGGGGGTCTGGCTTTATTTGTGAATCCTGCACATATCACTGTCAAGGAGACGATGTGTTGTCCTGATATTGAATTGTTGGCACTTGGTATGGAACCATATTATGTACCAAGAGAATTCAGTTATATCATAATAATACTTGTGTACATTCCACCCGAGGGAACAGCTGAAGTTCCATGTGAAGTTCTCCATGAAACCATTGCTAGGATACAGACTAAACATCCTGAGGCACTCTACATAATTTCAGGAGACTTTGATGATGTTTTTCTCTCCTCCCACCTGACTGGATTCACACAATTTGCCAATTTTCCTACCAGAGAAAATAAAGTATTTGCTCTGCTGTACAGTACACCAAAGAAGCTTACAGAGCTCTGTCTTACCACCGCTTGGCAGGTCCGACCACAACTTAGTTTTTCTGAAGAATTGTGACAGCCCCCGTGTGCAGAGACAACCTGCACCTAAACTCACAGTCAGGAAATGGACACCTGATGCTACTGAGGCTCTAAGAGACTGCTTTGAATGCACAGATTGGAATGCTGGAAACAGATGAGAACAGGGTACTGACAGACAGGTTGATTGCTTTACTGAATACATCAACTTCTGTAGAGACACAGTCATACATTCAAAACTGTACACTGTTTCCACAATAACAAACCCTGGATCACAAGTGACATAAAGGCAATCTTCAACCAGAAAAAGGTAGCTTTCCGGGACAGTGACAAAGAACAGCTCAAACAGGTGTAACATGAGCTGAAGGAGAAACTGAAAAACAGCCACTTATAGGTGATGTGGAAAGAGCTGATGAACACAATCAGTTCTTCAATAGATTTGACTCTGCGGTCACGCCCACTTCCACTGCTGCTCTTCAGTCTTATTCTCCTCAACATTTGGGCATCTTCATTGCTACTCAGTCTTCTTCTCTACAGGTGTGCTTCTCTACCACAGCTACCCTATCTTCTTGCATCTTGAACTTCTTGATTATACTAGATTATAATATTTTTATTTTTATTTTAGAGAGTTTGATTTTCTGTTGCATGGCACTGAACAGGAGTGGCCCTCCAATCTCATTGTACATCCTGTATAATGACAATAAAGGCATTCTATTCTATTCTATTCTATCTCTATTGTGGCAGCTACTTCCCCCATCACACCTGTTCCTCTACCCTTGTTTGTCAGAGATAGGGGTCAGATTGAAGCTAGGAAGACTATGCTCTAGGAAGGCTGCTGGCCCTGATGGTGTGTGTCCAAGGGTGCTTATGGACTGTGCTGCCCAACTGTGTCAACCTCTCCACAGGATCTTAAACTTGAGTCTACAGTTGGGGCATCCGGTATTGTACCGGTAGCAACTAAAGTACTAAATAACTACAGACCAGTGGCCCTTACATCACACATCATGAAAAACTTGGAACTGCTAAATCTACACCTACTGAAATTAGAGGTTAAAGATCCCCTGTAGTTTGCATGCAAACAACACATTGGACTAAATGATGCTGTCCTCTACATGCCCTAGCTCATCTGGAGGAATCTGGCGCTTATATGATAGTTATGTTTGGTTTCAAAGAACAGGTTCACACACTTTCAGCAGACTTCAAATACAATTCTGAGTCCTGCCACATCCAGAGCTACTCAGATGACACTGTCATTGTGGTGTGTATCAGGAATGGAAAGGAATCTGACTATAGGGATTTTGCTAAAGCCTTCAATGGCAGTAGTCACAAAAAACACCTCGAACTGAACACCGCTAAGACAAAGGAAATGATAACAGATTTCTGAAGATTAAGGCCCCCTCTACAGCCTGTGAATGTTTTTGGGGTGGACATAGAAGTGGTAAAAATATATAAATTCCTAGGCTTACATCTAGATAACAAAGTAGACTAGTCCCTGAATGAAGACGAACTATACCAAGAAAACTAAGATCTTTTGACATCAGCAATAAAATGCTGAAGATCAGTCCATGGTGGCAAGTGTGCTGTTCTATACTGCAGTCTGCTGGGGTGGCAACATTAGAAACAAGAATGCAAGTAGACTGGGCAAACTGGTGAGGAAATCTGGCTCTGTAATTGGAGGCAGAATGGACACGCTGGGAGAGGTGGTGGGGAAACATATTTATTCTTATTCTTCAGTCCACTGCACTATTACTTTCTACTTCAGTGTAGTGTGTTCTTTGGGTTATCTACCTTTGTGGCCAGATATCAGTAGACCCGTCATAATTTATGTGATGATCTTATCCACCAGCTACAGAAAATAACATTCATCACAGACACTGATGTGGCTTACTTTTAGCAGTAACAATTGCATATCAGTCTACAACTAGATCTAGTATCCAGGTTCAGCAGCCCACTGGTGTTTGTCAGTTGAGCTGTCCTGCAAGTTTTGCTTACACAAAATACTGCTGCAATACCTTCTTCATCAATATTTAATGTCCTCTGTCTGATTGTTAGGACCATTCCCTCCTCTCTCTGCCCTGCTGCTGAGACACAGAATGAAGACTGTAGAAAGATGAAAAGAAAGAACAAAAAGTGAAGCGGCACAGAGAGCTAAATAACAACAAAAATAGAGACAACTAAGAGAGAAAGACAAGAAAAGCAAAGCAGGAGGGAAAAAAGTGGGGAATTTCTCCAGAGCCTGGTAACCTTATCTGGTCTGCTGGTCCCACACCAGTATGGATGTCACAGAAAAATCATAAACAGCATTAAGAATGCATCAGAGCCATGCCATGGTAGCCCTGATCCTAGTGTGAACCGGGGATGAGAATAATGCTATGGAAAAGTCTGTAGTATATCTGTGTTTTACTGACCCTGGTGTATTAAATTTAAATAAACAAAACAGGAGGAAAATATTGTGACTGTCCAGGCTGGAATCTGATAGGGAAAAAGGTCTATATTTCCTTCTGCATATGAAAAAGAAAAGAATACTCAACATCATGTTCTAAAATGAGTAAGAATACTTTGCCAGTTGATGTGATTGGTTAAAATCCTGGCAAAAAGTAATAGAAATACAACCATCATGTGAAACTGGAGTCATCTTTTCCCCCTGATGAGGATTAAGGCCACTGTATTCTTGTCATCACCTGAACAGTTGATGGCTTTGCCTCTTATACCAGACTCAAAGTGCTGTTCTTTCATTGCTGCGCATCAACCCATGGTAACTACATCACCTTTGTTTCAGCTGCTGCCACATCAGTCAAACAGACTGAAACAAGTGAACACAAGTGAAAGGACTCAACTAACAGGTAGTAACTATTTTCAGGTATGTGCCAGGAGGTTTTCAGATGCAGCCCATTGAGGTTTAATTACCATAATGATATGCTCAACACTGAAAAATCAGCAGTCCCATCTCAGGTATGAGGAGCTGTAGAGGAGCACCTAAGCATGGGCGTGGTCACAGGTTTGTTTGCGAATGCTTCCTGCTTACTACTTAGCACCGAGTCTGTGGGTGATACAGTACTTATATGCTTGCGAGTGGAGAAAAAGGTTTCGAGGTGGTTGATTTGGTGGATTAAATGAGATGGTACAGTACCAGTCAAAAGTTTGGACACGCTCACCCATTCATATGAAGTGTGTCCACAGCAGATAATCTGCCTCCGTCTCATCCTATCCATAACATCCTCTTCTGTCACACCTCCTTCACTACAGCCACATTCCTGCCTTTCCTTCTCTCTTGCTGCCTCCCAAGACACCTTCCTTGCCCCTCTAATCTTCTGTCTTTGGGCTGCCGTAGCACAGTTTCCACCGGCACCCTGTTGGCCAGTAGCACTGGGGGCAGTTGTTGTTAACCCGAGTCCAACTGCCAAATCAAACATGCGGATCATCAAGAATGTGATTTCCATACCAGATGGTTTGGGGCCCAGGTTTAAAATGACCACCTCCAGTGCTGTTGGCCAAAAGGGTGTCAGTGAAATCTGCTCCTGTTGGCTGAAGACAAAGGAAGAGGAAAAGTGGCAAGGTGTGTTGTAGTTCATTTGTTCATTAGTTCATTTGCTATTTCTATGAGAATTGAAAAACCTGATATCTGTGGGTAAAAATGATTTTCTGTATCTCTTTATTTGTCTTTATGTTTTTGTTGCCCAGTGAAATTTTAATTTTCAATAATACTGTACAGCCATGGAACTTAGGTGTGAGTTTCAAATTTGACACAGGCAACAGTTGTAGAATTTCAAAAGGCCTCTTCCAAAAAGATTCAAAGCTTTGGAAGTAATTTTGGATGACTGGGAAAAAAAACGCACTATCCATGACATAGCAGACTAACAAAGGTACTGTCATGTTCCATCTTATTGACAGTTAAACCCATTGCTGGACTTAATGCTCTTCTTCCTTGGCTTTCTCTAAATTCTCCCAAGCAGCTACTTTGTTCACAGCCTTTGTTTTACTTGGTAAATGTCTGGATGTGAAAAAATACTCCACAAAAGCTCTGAGCATATTCTTTTTAGGCAGTGACTGGAGGTTGTCTTACACACAGACTGATATATTTCAAATGTTTCTTTTAATTTTGATGATTATAACCAACAACTAATGAAAACCCCAAATTCAGTATCTCAGAAAATTAGAATATTGTGAAAAGGTTCAATATTGAAGACATGTGGTGCCACACTCTAATCACCTAATTAACTCCAAAAACCTGCAAAGGCCTTTAAATGGTCTCTCTACACAATCATGGGGAAGACTGCTGACTTCACAGTTGTCCAAAAGATGACCTTTGACACCTTGCACAAGGAGGTCAAGACACCAAAGGTCATTGCTAAAGAGTCTGCTGTTCACAGAGCTCTGTGTCCAAGCACATTAATAGAGAGGCGAAGGGAAGGAAAAGATGTGGTAGAAAAAAGTGTACAACAACAGGGATAACTGCACCCTGGAGAGGATTGTGAAACAAAATCCATTCACACATGTGGGGGAGATTCACAAAGAGTGGACTGCAGCTGGAGTCAGTGCTTCAAGAACCACCACGCACAGACGTATGCAGACATGGGTTTCAGCTGTCGCAGTCCTCGTGTCGAGCCGCTCTTGAACAAGAGACGTCATCAGAAGCATCTCGCCTGGACTAAAGACAAAAAGGACTGGACTGCTGCTGAGTGCTCCAAAGTTATGTTCTCTGATCAAAGTCAATTTAGCATTTCCTTTGAAAATCAAGGTCCCAGAGTCTGGAGGAAGAGAGGAGAGGCACAGAATCCACGTTGCTTGAGGTCCAGTGTAGTTTCCATAGTCAGTGATGGTTTGGGGTGCCATCCCAGCTAGCAAGCAAAGGTTCAGAAGAAGTTCACTGAACGTCCCCTGAAAGTCTCATGTTCTACGTTCAGCAAATGATGTTCACTGAACATTCACTGAACGTTCATTCATCATGGAAATTTTTTTTTGCTGTGCTTTTATTTAATCAGTTATATCTTTTACATCTGCAGTGTTGTTAACAATACTTTTTCACCAAATTTCCATTTTTTGTCTTGGTGCACCCCTGATGTTCTCTGAACGTCCTGTGAACATTTGGAAATAATGTCTGACTGTTTCTGTAAAATGTGGCTTATGTAAATGTTAGCATGTAATATTCTTAAGATATTTAAGATATATGCACAAATATATGAAATAAAAAGTTATTACAATTACAAGTACATTACAATACAACTAAAATAAACCTGTACAGCTACAGAATAATCAGGTGTCAGAAATTATTTGTGCTACTCCAAAGAAGAGTTCCTGTCCATCCCAAGGCAAAGCAAAACATCACTCGTCTTTCACCACCCTTTCACCTGTGCCTCAGCAACCAAATACCAAATAACGTTGCCATATAATTTTGTGATTGGCTGTTGTGCTCCATTTTTCCATCCAATAGGTAACAAGACGTTGTGTTTTTTGTTTTGTGTGTGTGTTTGTTTTTGCTAGCAAGAACTTCCTGGCCTTCTCCTGCACACAAACGCCAGGATAATATACAGGAAAATGCATAGCATGATTTAAAAAGTGGTATGTAGTTTGAAGTCTGCACTTTCAACTCAAATTGAAATCAGCGAATCAGTGTCCTACTGTTACGTCATCTGAAGTCAACAATATCATTCAGTTTATTATTGTGCCGATTACATTGAAAAACAAATTCTATTCACTCAAATGTGCTGATGTGCCCTTAGTTGGCTCTAATCAAATGGAACTGTGAAAAGTGTGACTTATTACCATTAGGCTTTCACTAAGAATGGCAAAAAAATCTGCCCTTTGGCATACATTACCCCAGGGTAGAAATGAGTGGTAATTCCAAATCAAAATAACCAAAATAAAAGTCACCACAATGTGGGATTTAATTAAGACTTATTTCAAAAAACAATAATAGCATTAAGTCCTTTCTTTTTAAAGTCAAATACAGTTCCAGATTGCATTCAGTCCTGTTGCAGTCAATGGTTATATAGTCTGGCAACCGAGCAGTGGTCAGTCAGAACTGCGTGGCTGCCTGAGTCTCCAAGCTGAAGAGTATTCATCCAAGTCTTAAGTCAGGGGTCTCGTCCTGAGTTCACCCAATGTCATTATGTGGCTATTTTAGTCCTACCCCATTCGAATGATTCACCAATGCAGAAGAAGGAATAGGAGCTTTCCTTCTGTGGTGAATGGAGTGATCAGGTCCTTGGATAGCTCGCCACCTCCTTAGCCAAGGAGGAAATCCAGGGTCCAAATTCCAGGGAGTTTCAAAAGGGTATCCAAGAAAAACCCAGCCTGCATAACGATTAAACCCTTATTGTATACAGTCTTGGTATTAACAATCACCTGTGGCCATCTATCACTATGATCCACATTTATGTCTATGACTAGACATAATATGACAGCTTCATGTATAACACTTGTCATTCTCCCACTGAAATAAGTCTAGTTGGCTATTCAGTAGATGATTCTTTCAATATGAACAATTTTAAGACATTAAATCATAACTAACACATTTCAAAACCATATAACTCACATAAACTCTTATAGGGAGTGTAAGTATACATAGCTTATCATACACAACTGAAAGCATTTAATACATCATTGTTGAAATGCTTTACAAAGCATGAACACATATATGGTTACATACAACAAAGCAGCTCACACTCTAGACTCAAATTCACCGTGTAAACAATGAAATATATCCACTTTTAAAGTAAATAACCAATACACACCTAGTTTTGGCATCTTCAATTAGCACTAATTAACCACACACACACACACACACACACACACACACACACACACACACACACACACACACACACACACACGGTTAACACACAGGGTTTATACAGGAATCCTAGAGTTAAATTTACTACCTTTTACTACCTGTTTTTACTACCTCTAAAATATTTTTACTACCAGGATGAAATCAAGCAGCAGCCTTTTTTGGGGTAGCGGTGGATTCACAGCACTAAGCCATGTAAGATGATAGCCCATCTCTCACCAAAGACAAAACTGTATCCCATTTACCTGAAGGTGTAACTGTGACTTTGTCTTGACTAAGACCTCATACACATTAATATTCCAAACACATTTCAAAAAGTGGCGCAGTAGGTAGGCTCCCGTCTTGCAGCCAGTGGGTCTGAGGAGTCAGTTAAGAGAGAAACTCTGTCCTTTACAATCAATGAGTGTCATGTCGCTGGCAACCCTGATTTATCCCAGATTTAAAAAGATCGGCTTCTTTAGCCCCAATAAAGCAGCAGATGCAGAGAACAGGCTCATTTCTGAATGTGCTGCTGTTATATGTAACAACGCCTCTTCCTCATCATCATCATCACAACCGCACATACAGAAGCTTCTCAGCCTGTGACTCAAGGTAAATGGATACATTCTAATTATGTTATTGTACTTATGTACCTTGTCACCTACAGCCTATTTCTCTTAGGTAGCAAACTGTGGCATCGTTTGGAAACCACAGTCCTGCAGACGAGGACCCAAAATGTCACTGCAGATGCAACAGTGGAGGTCCAAACATACCCGGCTGAACCAAACACTGGTAGATTGGAGAACCCCCTGGATTATTGGGAAGCAAAGAAAAATGTACATCCCACCTCATATAAACTTACAGTTGCTTTTCTCAGTGACACAGCTTCATCTCTGCTCTGTGAGAGGAAATTTTCTAAAGCAGGCGAGATCATCTCAAACAAAAGAAACCGCCTGAAGCCCAGCACTGTAGCAAAGCTTTTATTTCTAAAGAAAAATGAATAAATAAGATGTCCCTTGTGTCATGAGCAGTTACAAACCAAGGAACACAATCACATTCACATCACAACCCTCTCCCTAATTTATTTCCACTTTCCCTCTTGACCCCACCATTGTATCATAAAGACAGACACCATATTAAATAGTTCAGGATTTATTTATTGCCATCACACAATTCAGTCATTCATTTATTCTGTTCAAGGCTTCACACACCAAAGCCACTTTGTGATTATAATCACCTGTTTTACATTTACTGTCCACTTGATGGCGGTATTTTGACCTATGGGTTCACCGATTGAATGGCAAGCTTAAATGCTTCATGAAGCTTCATCTCACCGTCACTATCGAATAATACAAAAACACAAACCCGAAATCTCAAACAAGGCTAAAACAATGGCAAAACACCAAGCCTGGGAGAAAGGAGGAAACAAAAACTCTAAACTGGGGAAACACACAGCTAAGGAGGGTAACACAGACAACACCGCAACAAAGAACAGAGAAAACCTGAGGCTTTAAATACACACTACGTAATCACGGCAAGTGGAAACAACAGGGAACAACAGGTGAAACAAATGAAACTAATAACACAGAGCAAGCAAAACTAAACACAAAGCGCACACAAGACTGTGTAAATAAAACAAGAAGTGACCGACCATGACACACACATAGACTTAACAAAACACAAGGAACAACAGACACAAGCGACACCTCAACACAAGGGAGGCAGACTGAGGGAAAACACAGGGAGACCTAAACTCTAAAGCTACAGGAGAAACAAACACAGGAAGACAAGGACCAGAGAAAACCGAATGAAAAGCAATAACTAAACCAAAGCTGGAATACAAAGATACAGCAAAAAACAGAACTACGCAACAGGAACATAACACACTGGGCCACCAGCCCAGGACCATGACAGTTTCAGGCTTCTTACCAAGAAGGACATGCACAACAGCAGGACTGAGTCCTGACAGGCATGGAGAAAGGAGTCACCCATCATTCTCCTTTGCATTAGGAACATCTCACTTTCAATAAGAAAATCAGATGCTGAAGGGACCAAATGACCTGGCTGTCCTTCAAAAAGCAGAGTGACACTGCTGTTTCCTGTCAAAGCTGTTAAACAAAGTAATATGTTTCCTATCACAATAAATTGGTCTGTGAACTGTTGGCACCCAGACAGTAAAATACATGTTTATCAAATCTTCTTGACCTAGCAATGTTTATCGGTAAATATCTATACTGTGAATGGCTGCCATGTGCTAATTTGCCTTGCCAATATAAACAAAACAAAGGATCAGCATGTGTATGATGCCAGATGCACAGAATACAAACCAAAATTGATGTGAAACCCAGTCTTCAGTTTTTCCAGGCATATTGAGAAAAAAAAAAAAAAACGTGTTACAGCAGTATCTCCTGTAACAACATGTAAAATTAGAACTAATATGTTTTGATTATTTGACAACTGGATCTTTTGGCTAGTTTTACCTTCAAGTCTGCAATTCAGTGAGCGGGCCGATTCTACATTGGTTTGCTTATACAGTGGCTTGCAAAAGTATTCATACCCCTTGAACTTTTCCATATTTTGTCACATTACGACCACAAACATAAATATAGTTCACTGGAATTTAATGTGAAAGACCAACACAAAGTGACACAATTCACAATTAATTGTGAAGTGGAAAGAAAATTATACATGATCCAAAACATTTTTTACAAATAAAAAACTGAAAAATGGATGGAAGGTACAAGCAGGAGTTATTTTCACATGTAACTCATTATGCCACTTGTGACAGGTCCTGGCATAAAAATGCACTCATTTTACATTTGCAAAGAACAAATTTAGTTTTTTAAAAAAAAATTAAATTGTTTAAGAAGAAGAAACAGCCTTTATTGTCCCACGGAGGGGAAATTTAGGTCTAACAGGAGACACAAATATAAAAAATATACCTTGTTGAAAAAAAATATATATATATGAAAAATAGGACAATATTAACAATAATAATAATAATAATAATAATAATAATAATAATATATACTGTACAGAAATATACCAGTTTTGGGTTTACTTGAAAAATGTGCATGGTGTGCCTGTGTGTTGAACCTTGAACAGGACAGGCTATTTACAATATACTATATGTCATCATACAATATGTGCATGCCATTGACTGTGGTTTTGTTGGGAGCAGTGATGGTTATAAAGTCTTACAGCTGCTGGGAGGAAGGATCTGCGGTAACACTCCTTTGTGCATTTAGGATGCAACAGTCTGTCACTGAAGGAGCTCTCCAGTTCAGTAAGAACTTCATGCATGGGGTGGGAGACCTTGTTCATCATTGATGTTAATTTGGTCAGAGTCCTTCTGTCTCCCACCTACCTGTACTGGGTCGAGAGGACCTAGGACCGAGCTAGCCTTCTTCATGAGCTTATCTAACTGCTTCCTCTCAGCTGCAGATAAGCTGCTGCTGCATAGAAGATGGCTGATGCTACTACAGAGTTGTAGAAGGTCTTCAGGAGTGCCCCCTGCACTCCAAAAGACCTCAGCCTTCTCAGCAGGTAGAGTCTGCTCTGACCCTTCCTGTAAAGCGCATCAGTGTTATGAGTCCAGTCCAGTTTATTGTTCAGGTGAACACCCAGGTACTTATAAGAGTCCACTATCTCAATGTCCACTCCCTGGATGTTCACCGGTGTCAGTGTGGTGGGTCTGCGCCTGCGGAAATCCACCACCAGCTCCTTGGTTTTAGCAGCGTTGAACAGGAGGTGTTTCCACTGGCACCAGTCCACAAACTCCTGAGTCCACTGTCTGTACTCTGCGTCATCCTCAACTGTGATGAGGCCAACTACGGCAGAGTTGTCAGAGAACGTCTGCAGATGGCAGCGTGGGGAGTTGATGGAGAAGTCTGCAGTGTAGAGGGTGAAGAGGAACGGTGCCAGCACAGTTCCCTGTGGGGCCCTCGTACTGCAGACCAGCCTGTCAGAGACACAGCCCTGTGTCCTCACGTACTGTGGGCGGTCAGTGAGGTAGTCCAGTATCCAATGGGACATGTGGTGGTCCACTCCTGACAGCTCCAGCTTGTCCCTCAGAAGTCTTGGCTGGATGGTGTTGAAAGCACTGGAGAAATCAAAGAACATGATCCTCACAGTGCTTCCCAGCTTCTCCAGGTGGGTCAGAGCTCGGTGCAGGAGGTAAATGATGGTGTCATCCACCCCGATGCCAGGCTGGTAGGCGAACTGCAGCGGGTCCAGTTTTCCAGAGGAAAGTCAGCTGCCTTGTGTGGAAAAAGAGTAGAAGATACAAAAACACAAAAAACACATCTAATACTAAACAACATGAGAAAAAAGCACGGAATTAGTGCGGAGGTGCTGAAGCGGGCTTCCTGCTTGCGTGGCGCCAGAACTAAGAGTTTAATTTTAGAACAATAATTTTCATTGAATTTTTATTCTTAAAATTTGAATAGTCTCAATAGAATTCTCAATGTGTTGGTAGAATTCTTACTTTGTTCTGACAATTCTTAATTTGATCTTTCAAGGGCTTGGAGCCAAAGGGGCGTGAGTGACATTTCACCAACTTTACAGGAGAGCCAAAACAAAAAATGACCATAGTTTGCTCTTACTTTCTGTACTGATTTTAGTTTTTAAAAGTATGTTTCTTTGTACAAATTGATGACACAATGTTAAATGAACAATAATTTTGTCTTTTATTTTATTTATTTATTTATTTTCACATTTAAAATTTAAAAATAGTCACATACGCCTTTTTTGCACCAATTTTCTTTTGTAGTTTGAAGATAAAAAATAGGCGCTTCTGATATTACAATAAATGGGAAAGTGCATCAGTGTCCTTTTTTTAAAGGACAGAAATCATTTAAAGACCATAACACTCATAAGGAAAGTGATTTAAATATCAGTTTTAAAACATTCTCAATGTTGAAAACAATTATACTTAAATAATTAACAATAATCATGAAAAACAAATGATACAGATGAGTTTCTTTAAAGTGAATATTACTACTACTACTGCTACTACTAACTGAATAGTAATATGGAGACAAAATCTTTAGCCACATTATCAGTGGACTAGACAACATCAGGATTACATGAATATGAATATTATTGGACTATTGAGTAAGTGGAAGAATAAATCTGAATGAAATGGTTTTGTAATCTGATACATAACTCTGATAACAAGCAAAATCAATACAATGTTTTTCATTTAATATAATGACTTATATGTAATAGTGTCACATAGTCAGTCAGTGGGCCTACTCTGAGGAGTCATTGACTAGTAGAGACTGATGATATGATAGGACTGGGGAATGCTGCCATTAGTGCATAGTGTGACCAAGTCTTTTTTCTTTAGGGCACTGATCCCAGGTTGATGTGTGTTTAACTTTTTAGGTTCCAGTCCACGAGAGCCTCTTGTCTCCAGCTTGTCTCCAACTTTAAGCACTCTGAATGCTTGTTCAGAGAGTTCTTATTTAAACTGAATGTTCTATATTCTAGATTTAACAGGGAGCCAATGAAGAGAAGCCAATATGGCAGAAATCTGCTCTCTCTTTCTAGTCCCTGTCAGTACTCTAGCTGCAGCATTTTGGATCAGCTGAAGGCTTTTCAGGGAGCTTTTAGAACAGCCTGATAATAACGAATTACAAAAGTCCAGCCTAGAAATAGCCGATGTTGGGTTATATATAAATAAAATTGAATTGAATTGAATTAATACTAGGGGACATGTAACATTCCCGTCTGCTGCTGACATATGCTGCTGACTAATGAATTCTTAACTCTTATGGACTCTTAATCTTTTGCAGTCAGTTAAAGGCCCAACACATGAAACATGGACATACTTTGGATCTTGCTGTCTAGTGGCCTGCCTCTATGTGCCACTGAAATCTGTGAAGTTGATTTGTCCAGTCACATGCCTGTGAAGGATGAGGTTTCTCTTTCATGTCAGTCTGTCAAACCTGATGTGCCTACACACCAATCTTACATAGTTACCTCACTTACTGCTGATTGTTTTGCTTGTTGGTATCAAAACAGTAATCATGCCTTACTTTTTGATAGGTCCATTAATTTGACCACTGAGCACTTACTTTAATTGACCACTTTAATTCCACCTGCTCAGAAATCCTTGACTTCAACTAAGCCTTGGTTGAATAGTGCCACCAGAGCACTCAGACAGACGTGTAGAACAGCCAAACAAAAATGGAAAAAGGATAAACCTCTGGTATCTTTTGATGTACTTGGAGAAGCTCTGTTAATTTATCAGAAGACTGCAAGAGCAGCTAAAACAAAGTATTTTTCTGACATTATGTTTAACAACTATCACAGATCCCGTATTTTATGCAGTGTTATTAAGTCCATTCTTAATCCTCCCAGTGCTCTTCCTTTTATAGCATCTGAAGAAATGTGTGAAAACTTACTGAAGGTCTTTGTTGATAAGATTGCTAAAATCAGGTTTCATATTATCCCTATGCCACTGATCCATCTGCTTACACAGCAACCTCTGTTGCTTTTTGCCACTTTGAGCCTGTGTCTTTTTCACTGCCAAATGAAGTATTCAGTCATTTGAAACCCACAATCTCAACAGTTTCCCTTGAAAGGAGAAGACTGCCTGTATTTGTCTTTTTCGGCCTAGTTTCAGGAGATGCTATTTGGTCCCCAAAAAATACAGCAGCCACATTCCAGTGATTGATGGAGACTGTTCTGAGAAATCTACAAGGGAAAAAAAAACCTGTTTTGTGTATTTAGATAAAGTACAGCACACCTTTGAGTTTATTGTGGCAGTGGTGCAGTGGGTTGGCGCTCGCCTTGCAGCCGGAAGGTTGCTGGTTCGAGCCCCTGTCCCTGCGCTGCACTGTGTCCTTGGGCAAGACACTTAAACCACATTGCCTAACGGTAGCGCCTGTCTCTGGCTGCATGACTGCAGATGCTCGTCTCTAGATGAGTGATCTGGAACTATCATTTCATTGTGTGCCTTGTGTGCACAGTGATAATGAGTTGAATCTGACATAGTAGCACTTTTATTTATAGGAATACAGTAAGTGTGATACAGATTTACAGCCTGTCCCTGCTGTCATAGGGCAAGAGGCAGGGTACACCCTGGATAGGTCGCCAGTCTGTCACAGCACTAACACAGAGAGACAGACAACCATTCACAATGATGGGCTATTTAGTATCACCAATTAACGGCATGGTGTTAGCACTGTTGCCTCACAACTAGAAGGTCTGGGTTTGAATCCACCTTGGCCCGGCCCTTTCTGTGTGGAGTTTGCAAGTTCTCCCTGTGTGACTGGTTGTCTGTCTCTCTGTGTTAGCCCTGCAACAGGCTGGCAACCTGTGCAGGGTGTATCCTGCCTCTCGCCCTATGACAGCTGGGATAGGCTATAGGCTCCTTTGCTGTTTCATCCTGGATAGTGGTTCTGATACAACCTAGTCCTTTGTCTCCTTCCTTCCACTTAGCATCCAGTGTGCTGGATTCAGCCAATTCGAGTGTTATCAGTCCATTAAATGCATGTCATCAACGATTATCAGACCCATAGTTAAGGACCAGTAGGGGCCGTCTCCACCTCCTAGCTGCCAAAAAGGTTGTTATCATCGTTCTAATTGAGGATCACTGTTCCGGTGTGACGTGGACTGGAGAGGATGTCTTGAGTGGATCTGGATTCAGCTGAAATTAGTGATAACGGCCTACTGAGACAGCCAGCAGGTGCAGGAGGGCCAGTCTGAACTACACTTATGGGACTGAAAACTGTTAATACCGTGCATTTAAGCACTGATAATATTCAAATCAGCTGAATTAGAGCAGTAGCTGGCTGCTGGGAGGGACTACGATGAATCCAGATCCACTCCAAACACCCTCTCCAGTCCACGTCACACTGGAACAGTGTTCCTCGATTAAAACAATGATACTGTAACAACCTTTTTGACCAGCTAGGATGTGGAGAAGGCCCCTCCTGGACCTTAACTATGGGTCTGATAACTGTTGATAACGTGCATTTAATGGACTGATAACATTCGAAGCGGGTGGCTGGATTTGGGGTGAAACCCTCCATGCATGGTAAGGAGCTTTCTTGTTTTGATGTCAGTGGCTTCTATGTCCTTCATTGGCCAGCTCATTATATCACCAGGGTATCTGATGACCAGCAGGGCATAGATGTTGATTGCCCGGATCTTGTTCTTGCCATTCAGCTGATTCCTCAGGACTTGTCTTACTCTCTGCAAGTATTTTGGCAGTTACAGCTTTCCTAGTGGCCTCTTCATGGTTCCCATTCACCTGTGGGATTCAAAGGTACTTGTAGCTATTACGCTGATCTGCAGTGGTAGTGCAATCTGCTCAGTTCTGACTACCTCTCTCACTTTACCACCTTTACCACACTTCTTCAGTCCGAATGACATTCCAGTGTCATTGCTGTAGATCCTAGTGGTGTAGATCGGTGAATCAATGTTTCATTCACTCCTGACATACAGCTTGATGTCATCCAAATGTAGGTGGCTAATGCTGGCGCCATTCCATAGTTGGTATCCATAGCCTGTCTTATTAATGATCTGGCTGATGGGTTCAGGCCTATGCAGAACAGCAGTGGGGACAGAGTATTTCCTTGGTAAATCCCACAGTTGATGTTGACTTGTGCAATTGGCTTTAAGTTGGCCTCTAGTGTTGTTTTCCACATCCCCACTGAATTCTTGATGAAGGCTCTTAGTGTCCTGTTGATCATTTACAGTTCTGTGCATTCCAAGATCCATGTTTGAAGCTTTGAGTCATAAGATTGAGACTTCACCGAAGACTGTTCAATAGAGAAAATCTAGCTTATTCTACTAGCTTCTATATCTCTGGAATACCTGTTCAACCGGTGAGCCAAGACTGTGAGTCTTTGCTTGGCAGTTTCTAAGGCCTCAGATATGGACAGCTTGTAGTACTTCTTAGACTCTTTTCTCCATCACAGCTTACTACAGCTCTGATAGTTAGCTAACTACCTTCAGTACTGCCTTGACTTCAGCCTCTGTGTCCTTCTCCATGGAGGGTACTGCTCCTTGTAGCTGTTGTTTATCCTTTAACCAAGCATCTCAAGGATCAGTGTTGCTGTAGTATTGATCAGCCGGTTGGTCATTATTTGTAATACTGCATTCACGTCTTCTGGTAGACTTTCAGAGGGTATTTGAAAGAGACTACCAAGATGCTGTCTTGGTAACTTGCCACAGAGGGTCCAGGTTTCCAACTTAGCCATGATCTTCTCAGACATGTCAGCTGGTCTCACATTAAACGTACCACTTGTTCTTTGGGCTTGGCACCCAACCTTGGAGTGTGGGGATGATGACTTCTCCCCCCAACCTGATATCCTGGCTCCCTGCTCTATCATTTGTGTTGTGCCTCATCAATCTCTTGTTGCAATAGTTTGGGGTGTGTCCATCCGTGTCTGGACAGATCATATCAGCAGATCTTTATCTGTCTGATTTTGACAGTGGTGATTACACATTGGTTTGTTGTTATGAAATTACATCTGCAATATTGCATGGTAGCATTGCTAATGAGATCATTTTATAACTCCATCCATCCATTCTCTCCCGCTTATCCGGGGCCGGGTCGCGGGGGCAGGAGCCTAAGCAAAGAAGCCCAGGCTTCCCTCTCCCCAGCCACCTCCTTCAGCTCACTTGGAAGGACCCCAAGGCGTTCCCAGGCCAGCCGAGAGATATAATCCCTCCAGCGTGTCCTGGGTCTACCACGGGGCCTCCTCCCGGTGGGACATGCCCAGAACACCTCACCCAAGAGGCGGCCAGAAGGCATGCTAATCAGATGCCCGAGCCACCTCAACTGGCTCCTTTCGATGTGGAGGAGCAGCGGCTCTACTCTGAGCCCCTCCCGGATGGCCGCACTCCTCACCTTATCTCTAAGGGAGAGGCCAGCCACCCTTCGAAGGAAACTCATTTCTGCCGCTTGTATTCACGATCTTATTCTTTCGGTCACTACCCAAAGCTCGTGACCATAGGTGAGGGTAGGAACATAGATCAACCGGTAAATCGAGAGCTTCGCTTTTACACTAAGCTCTCTCTTCACCATGACAGACCGGTGCAGCATCCGCATCACTGCAGAAGCAGCCCCGATCCATCTGTCGATCTCACGCTCCCTTCTCCCGTCACTCGTGAACAAGACCCCGAGATACTTGAACTCCTCCACTTGGGGCAAGAACTCGTTCCTGAGCCGGAGAAGGCACTCCACCTTTTCCCGGCTGAGGACCATGGCCTCAGACTTAGAGGTGCTGATTCTCATGCCGGCCGCTTCACACTCGGCTGCGAACTGTTCCACTGCGAGCTGGAGGCCACCCCCCTGATGAAGCCAACAGAACCGCATCATCCGCAAAAAGCAGAGATGAGACTCTGAGGTCACCAAGGAAGAAGCCTTCCGCCACCTGGCTACGCCTAGAAATTCTGTCCATAAAAATTATGAACAGAATCGGTGACAAAGGGCAGCCCTGACGGAGTCCAACACCCACAGGAAACGAATCTGACTTATTACCGGCTATACGGACCAAGCTCTCACTGCGGTTGTACAAAGACTGAATGGCCCGCAACAACGGGCCAGACACCCCATACTCCCGCAGGACCTCCCAAAGGATACCCCGAGGGACACGGTCGAATGCCTTCTCCAAGTCCACAAAGCACATGTAGACTGGTTGGGCAAACTCCCACGCACACTCGAATATCCTTGAGAAGATAAAGAGCTGGTCCAGCGTTCCGCGACCAGGTCGAAAACCGCATTGTTCCTCCTGGATCCGAGGTTCGACTAACGGACGGACCCTCCTTTCCAGCACCCTGGCATAGACCTTACCGGGGAGGCTGAGGAGTGTGATCCCCCGAAAGTTGGAGCACACCCTCCGGTCTCCCTTCTTAAAAATGGGGACCACCACCCCGGTCTGCCAATCCATTGGCACTGCCCCAGATCTCCACGCGATGTTGCAGAGGCGTGTCAACCAAGACAGCCCTACAACATCCAGAGCCTTCAGGAAATCAGGGCGAATCTCGTCCACCCCAGGGGCCTTGCCACCAAGGAGTTGTTTAACTGCCTCAGTGACCTCACCCCCAGTGATGGTCAAGTAATCTCCCTCGTCCCCAGACTCTGCTTCCACTACAGAAGGCGTGTCAGTGGGATCCACCGTCCGACTATAGCCTCAGTTGAAGTCAGCAGCACCCCACCCGCACTATAAACCGTGTGAGTGGAGCACTGCTTTCCCCTCCTGAGTCGCCTGACGGTTTGCCAGAATCGCTTCGATGCCGTCCGAAAGTCTTTTTCCATAGCCTCACCGAACTCCTCCCACACCCGAGTTTTTGCTTCGGCCACTGCCTGAGCTGCATTCTGCTTGGCCTGCCGATACCTGTCAGCTGCCTCCGGAGTCCCACAGGCTAACCAAGCCCGATAGGACTCTTTCTTCAGCTTGATGGCTCCCTTCACCTCCGGTGACCACCATCTGGTTCGGGGGTTACCACCATGACAGGCACCAACCACCTTGCAGCCACAGCTCTGAGCAGCAGCCTCAACAATGGAGGTGCGGAACATGGTCCATTCGGACTCAGTGTCCTCAGCCTCCCTCGGAATGCTGTCAAAGTTCTGCCGGAGGTGGGAGTTGAAGATCTCCCGGACTGGGGCTTCTGCCAGGCGTTCCCAGCACACCCTCACAATACGTTTAGGTGTGCCAGGTCTGTCCAGCATCTTCCCCTGCCACCTGATCCAACTCACCACCAGATGATCAGTTGACAGCTCAGCTCCTCTCTTCACCCGAGTGTCCAGAACATACGGCCGCAGATCTGATGATACGATTACAAAATCGATCATCGACCTGCGACCTAGGGTGTCCTGGTGCCATGTGCACTTATGGACATCCTTATGTTCGAACATGGTGTTTGTTATGGACAAACTGTGGTTTGCACAGAAGTCCAATAACAAAACACCATTCGGGTTTAGATCGGGCAGGCCGTTCCTCCCAGTCACGCCCCTCCAGGTTATAAAATGTCACTGACAGTGACAGTGACATTTTATAACTGTTATATAAAATCAGAATCTGAATTAAACAAATAACTGTTTTAGATTTAAAAGTGTAACATTTAAATAAAATAAATTAAATGTAATTAATTAATTTAAAGTAGTTGTATCATAAAATATTCAAGTAAAATTCCTCATTATTGTGAGTAATCACAAGTCTACACTAATCTAGTTTATTTTTCAATTAGGGGATCAAAATAATCTCACACCAAGGTTATAATAGTTTTGAATTTGACATAGTTTAGTTTAATTTTGTTTTAACTTTTTTTCTGTAACTCAGTTAGTTTTAATTCATTTTTAGAATGGGATTGCTCATTTTTATTTTTTGTTATGTGTAGTTTTAGTTTAGTTTTCATTAGTTTTAGTTTTTTCCTACTTTATTACTCAGGTGCAAGATTCAAGGTGCAAGAGTAACTATTGCATAATAAGAACTTGACAAAAGATACCATTTAAAAAACTGTATTACAACCAACTGTTCTCAAGATAGCAGCATTACATGCTAAATGTGTGTAACCTTAAGGACACAAATGAACAAATGAACTCCAAAATCCAATAAACTCTACAGGAAACTCCCAATAAACATCAGTGTCAGTGCAGTAGATTAACAATACCTCGCATGTGGTATATAACATCAAAATGCAGTGAATATTTGATAAAAAAAAAAAAAAAAAACTCTTTGAAGGAATCAAAGCTCTGATGTTATCCACCACATGATGCTGGTTCTCTGTCGGAGCTGCTCAGAGAGCTAGCTTGGTTAGAGGTTCGCTAATTAGACTCCAGTGCTCGGTCTTTACAGGGCCTATATACGAAACCTATGCAAGCGGCCGTTGTTGTTGCTGCATTTATGCTTGTGAGAGCTGGATTATGTTAATTAGCTTGTGTTTTATATGCGGTGCCGGCTGGGACTTTTTCCTCTCCTTGGTCCTCACTCTTTGTAGTCAGTTTTTTTGCTGATAGTTTCAGCACGCTCCCTCCAGGAATTTGCTGACAAATGTGAGTCTTTATATCGATTCTTTGATTATTATTCCTGATTGTTATTCTCTGACTGGTACATTCAAACACTGTGGCAAAAAGTAGCCGGAAATGCACAAGAGGGCTCTGCAGTTCTGAACAGGCCAATCACAGTTGCTGTATGCTGAGTGGACTTGACATGTAGTTACATTTCTCAAGAGGTTGTGTTGTAGGTTACTGCATAGGTTCAGAGCAGTTTCTGTGCACACTTCTCAGGTGGACTTTGATGTTGGTGGTTTTTCCACTTGAGAAGCGTTCCGGAAATTCTGCCATCATCTACAACAAGACACTCGCTTCTATCTGTGCTATCGTACTCAAAGAAACCCCATATGGGACTCTGCTGCTTTCTCGGCAAACACTGCTGCCATTACTTTGTGGTGGTGAGCGCGCGCGCACACACACACACACACACACACACACACACACACACACACACACACACACACACACACACACACACACACACACACACACACACACAGTGAGGTGCCATACGGCACTCCCAACTAAAACTGCTAGAGCAAAAAAAAAAAAAATATGATTTCATATCAGTCCACAAGGCTTTTAAATAAACTTACAAACACAAAAATGAAGGTCATTTATCTATAATTTCAGTTTGTTTTAGTTAGTTTTGTAAACACACAATTCAGCTTCAGTTAGTTATAATTTTTCTCTTTTAATTATCATTTTTATTTATTTCAGTTAATGATTCAATTTCAATTTTTGTTATTTTGTTTGTTTTCATTAATGATAATAACCTTGTCTCACACCATATTGTCAACACTGGCTGTAGTTGAAGGTTGATTTGGTTGAAGCCAAGTCCTCATTGTACACAGTGTACACAATGAACTTACACTCCAGAACACCCATCCAAGAAAGAAAAAAAACAAACCAAACCAAAAACAAACAGGGGAGATAAGTGTCTGTGGCCGTGCTGCCATCACAGAGAGGCCCTGCCGTTACTTGGCCTGTGCTAGTTGGCTTGTGTGTCTGTGTGCTTATGCATTCAGCACAGCACAAAGTACAGCACAAACACATTAGTTAATACACTAGCACCATAGTGCCATTGTGCCTGAACATGTGCATATTTACATTTGTCTCAGTGAACATGTCTTCCTTTGATTTGACCTCTCAGTCTGATTTAGAGCCGCTCCATGAATATGTGTACTACTACGTCTACACTGAGTTGGAAGCCAGACTTCCCAGCACAAGTGTAGTGACTTGGTGCCACACTCTTTCTTTGTGCACACATCAGTTAAATCGGCCGTGAGTGCCAGTGCACAAGAGCACAGTGATACCATTGCCTAAGTGATTTTCAAAATTTTACAACTACCACTCCACTCCAGATGAGGGCCCTCTCTTACCTTTGAGTGTCCTGACATCAACCCGCAGTCTACCAAAAAAGCCCAGGAAATTGAATTATCCCTGGAACTGAATAACCTTCTGATGATAATCTACCAACTCGCTGTTCGGTTAACAATTTACTTTTGCACCATCAACTCTGGTTCTGAAAAAATTGAGTGTTCATCAAGTTAGTCTGCTTTTGTTATCGTCAGACACTTTGTTCTATGCAAGCTACTGTTCCGTTCTTCAGTATGAATTATCACTCAGAAATGGAGCAGGGTCTTCATCTACACATTTAACATGATCTGCAGGTGGGAAAAAAAGGGAAGTTTTCCTCACTTGATCTTTCCTAAATCAGCGAGTAACTGATTGATGTCTACAAACTAAAATGTTTGTAGACATCAATATTCAAATATTTATCTTGCAGATAAAGTATTTAAATCAGTGCTGGATTATCTGTTGAGGGGTATGAGATTACACCTTTGTTTTTTGAGACAGGAAAGAGGTCAAACTGTAATCAATACCAAATATAAGTATCATTTCTAAAATGAAATTTCACTCCAAGAATTCAGTATTGAAATTAAAAAGCGTCAACAGCAAGTTCTGCAGAGGACATGGCAGAATATGTGGGAAGCAGAGGACAGATTCCTGTTGGCCTCATCATGGTGGAACCTCACATCATTTAAATGGGTTTTGGCCAAAGAGGCTTGGAGCTCACCAGCAGTGTTTGCTGCTCAGGAAGAGAGGACAGATTGAGTTTGTCTTGACTTTAGGAAAGTCCACTGTGTGACTAAATGTGATGCTTTTCCCACATATCAATTAGAAAATTGTATTGACCAAGCAGGCCAGGCTAAATATATGAATAAGGTCTTTCAAGTACCATTGGCTGTGTGGGAGTGTGCTCATGAGGTGACTGAGTTGTATGAGTTCAATGTGTTAATGTTTAGGTGAAGAATACTCTGGTCAGTGGTTAATGAACTCTGTATGGTTTCAGGAACACTGTGAAATGCACAATAACTTTCAGTGAGGCCCGGGAAGAGCATGTTGTGCATTTTGTAGACTTACTTGGGGCTCTCAAACCAGCAAGTCTTGAGGTTAAACCAATCACAGTCTGAGTTTGGTAAGGGAACTGTGACCTGCCCGAAAATGCCTCTTTGTCCCTAGAACCAATCAGAATGCAAGATGTTGAACAATCTTTGTTTTCAGCTCATTTTTGAGCTCCCATGTTGCCACTCTTCAGAGAAGATGCAAAGAGGAGAAACACTTGCAAATGGCCACCTTAACCCTTTCTCATAATTGGATTCACCTGTGTATGTAGGTCAAGGGTCAATGAGCTTACAAAACAAATTTAGTGTTCCAATAATTAGTGCTAAAGGTATTCAAATCAATAAAACAACAAGGGTGCCCAAACTTATGCACCTGCCTAATTTTGTTTAAATAATTATTGCACACTTTCTGTAAATCCTATAAACTTCATTTCACTTCTCAAATATCACTGTGTTCATCTGCTATATGATATATTTAACTGAAACTGCTGATCCGAACAACCAATGATTTATAAAGGAAAATTATCAGGGGTGCCCAAACTTTTTAATACCACTGTATTTAGCACTTTTCTACTCTAGCTGAGAATCAAAGCACTTTATACAACATGTTTGCATTTATCCATTCACACAAGCACTTCCTTCTTTTAGCTAAGTGCTTACTATCTAATATTCACACACATTCATACTCCAACGCTTACATCAGAGAGCAACTTGGGGTTCAGTACCTTGCCCTGGAGCAGCCAGGAATTGAACCACCAACCTATTGTTTGGTAGAGGACCTGCTCTACCTCCTGAGCCACAGCCACCCCAAAATACTGTAATTTGCAGTATTTTGTCAGGAGTTGTGCTCCATTGCTTTTAGCAACAATACCTGTTGATTGTCCCTTGTCCAGTCAGTAACTGGTAGCCACTGAACTGTACTGTCAAACATGGTGGTATTTTTACTGTTTCTGCAAGCTTGGTTGTGCTGTATCTTTGGAATATTTCATAATCTTGGATTCTGTTCATTGTTCAGTTTTAAAACCCAGATGTGACAAGAATGCACACCCTTGCACTGCAAACCGTCCCTATTTTACATGGTGATCACTTGCGTAATACTACAACACTGCTAAGGTTTTATAGTTTAGGATCACACAGAGAAATTTGCTTTGGATTCACAGATATCTTACTGAGCATTAGAAGAAGAGATTAATGCTGATTGCACATGTATTCAACATGAATGTGGACACGTGCTGTAAACTTTTTATTTCACTTTTTATTTTTATTTTTTTAAAGCACTTCAGGGTTTCCACCAGGAGGAGGAGGAAAGACAGGGGAAAAGCCCAAATCAGTATCTTTGTTTACATACAACCAGATACTTGACTCAACTGGATGGACAATTGAACAAGTGAAACATTATTAAATCATAACATTTACCTGGATCTGTAATTTTTTTTCAAGCTGTTTTTGTGTTTGTTTAAATATGAGTACTAAGAATGGTTAGCTTCAGTTGAGCAGTGTCAACTCTTTTAGAAAGAAAGAAAGAAAGAAAATATATTTTCTGCACTTTTTACCTTGATTTATTATGTTTACTATATGTGGCTATTTTAGAACCTGTTTTTCAGTATTCTCTATGAATTTTTGAAGCACTCAAGTCACACAAGTAGTGCTTTTCTTGTTTAAGGCGGTTGTTTTGCATGGTTTGAACAAGTAAATGAGACACTTGTTCAAATAAATGCAACTAAGAACTCATATGTTGCAGTTACTGTCACACTACTTGTATAAAACAGTAATCCTGAGTAGTCTCTTCTCAGTCAAGAGTATATCTGACGTAAAATATTAAGTACTCTATAGAGCAGTGAACATTAACTGGTGGCCCGTGGGCCACATCCAACCCACCAGGGCTTTTAATTCGGCCCTCCGAATATTACTGAAATTAAGCCCATCATAACCCACTAAATAGTGGGTTATGATGGCCTAGTCTGAATTATCAAAAGCCTCAAAACACCACTTTCTGTTGCCCGAAAATGCCTCTTTGTCCCTAGAACCAATTAGAATGCAAGATCGCATCATGTGACGTGAAGTATTTTCAGCACTGTTCTGCACTGAGGAGCCCTTTTGTTGGTGATGATCAGATTGTAAACACAGCTGAAGGTGAGTCTAGCCTTGTTTTTTGTAGAAAAAATGTTCAGTGATCAAACTTGTCTAACTAACAGAAGTAAAAGTTGTAACAACATTTCCATTGGGAAACCTGCGGAAGGATTATTACTGGCTGCCGAGCGTACTCCCCACCTCAAATTTGGTCAGGAAAGCCTTAAGGAGTTGGCGTTACATTGTTTTCAAAGCTGAGTTTTTCGTCAAAGGGCGTGACTCTGGTGGCATGGCGATGTCTTGCCATGGAGAACAAAATGGCTGTAACTCAAAGCTGTACCAAACTGCAGTAGTTTGATAAGACTCCTGCCCTGAAAACAGTATTACATGATTTGCATATAGTCCATAATAGTTAGAATGCCACCTAGTGGGAACTGGAAATGTGAAATAGCATGTTTTATACTTTGATGTTTTAGCCAGTCCACCTCAAAAATGGTCTGAATAAACATCAGACCTTGATTCAGTACGGAAACTGTGAGTTTTCTTTAATGGTGCACCCTGGTAGCAAGCCAATTTTCCATGAAACAAGAAGTGCTTGATAAGGGGCTGGGAAAGCTCTAAAAATCATGAAATTTGGCACATAATTCAGTCATAATGAAAGCTTTCAGGTTTCATCTCTGAATATGAAAAATAGCTCTACAGCGCCACCTAGAAAATTAAAAAAATCTGCCCTGGAGCTACCATTCATCTGTGGATCTGATATTTTGCAGGCTCATGTATCGTCCTAAGGCATTAAAAAAAAAATCTCTTGGAGCCATAGCCAAAAAACAATAGGAAATTAGTCATTTTGAATTTGAGGTGTGATTTTTGTGGTGTTTTTTTTTGCCATTTTCAGACCTCGTATTTGAAGAAACGTGTCCTAGAGTGTTCAACCCATTTTGACCAAAATTACTGAACATCATCTAGACAAGTGGGCCATCAAAATTTATTAAGGTTTTGTAGACAGTGTTCCTGTAGCAATGCTCTGATTCTGGGCTTTTTTCAATTTCAAGTCACTGAAAATTTCAAAACATCAGCCCCAGGGCTACATTTCTATCTAAAAAGTATCTAAAAGTATCTAAAATTTTGCAGGCTTGTGTAACATCCTGAGATGTGCAAAAAAGTCTCTTGGAGCGATACCTAAAACCCGACAGGAAGTCACCCATTTTGAATTTAAGGTGTGATTTTTCTTCTGCTTTTTGACATTTTCAGGCCTTCTATTTTAACAAACTTGTCCTAGGGCATTAAACCCAGTGAGACCAAAATCACTCAACATCATCTTGACAAGTGAGCCATCTAAAGCTGTTGAAGGTTTTGTAGAATATTAAACGGTATTGCTCTGATTTTGGGTCTCTTTTCAGTAGGGCATTTATCTCCATTTTCTGGGCTTATAGTTTAACTAACTCCCACAGATTTCATCAGATCAACATGAACACATCATCATTTGGGGAGTTCAATCTGAAGAACTTGATTATGTTAAATTGTGAAGCTTTTGAGTTTTCATCAAAAGGCGTGTTTATGGCGGCTGGACGCTTGTGCAGAACATGTCTGTTGTTGCATTTGGTCACTTTCACAGCAGAACAGAGCATTCAAATGAATGACAGAGGAGATAAACTAAAATAAGCTACAGACACCTCAGTGCATCGAGTAAACTAAAGTAAATTCCGGCTGAAAGTAAGCAGCATGACTATGATTGTTGTCACTGTGACTGTTAATTTATTTGGAAAGCCGGCGCATCAATGGAATGGGATTGTAAGAGCCAAATCTTTGGGTCCCTCCCCTAAAGTAGCTTTACACTGAGTCCTCAACCTAAATGTTTTGAACAGAGTTCCACATATTTCTACCATATTTCTTTAGAGCAGAGTGACACGTACACACAGCATTGCTGCATGGTCCCACTGTTCTTTGTCATATCACATCTAAATTTGCCATTCACTGACAGGACCCAGCAATAATGAACTTTTTGTTTAAACACATTAGCAGCACAATCAACTAATCGCTTTATGCTTTCATGTTCATTAGTCAGCAATAACCATTCAGTGCAAGTAGCTTGTTCATTGTGCACATCTTCTCCTTTACTGGCTGCAAGCAAATACAGAAAGGTTCAACATTATTATGCTGTTAGAATAAAAGAACCCCTGAGGAAATTTAAAATGTATGAATTTACAGCATAGCAGGCTGTAAATTAATGTGCTTCCATCATCATTGCTCCTCCTGGGGTATTCACAAGACATTACCCCCAGTTTTCCTAAATGCCGTTTGGCTGGATGGGTAATATTAACATCCAGATAATGAAAAAGCATCAAAATCATCAAAAAAATTTGGTTATTTTGTGGGTACCAATGGCAGGGTCTATCATAAAATAACAGATCATCCACATACAGGAAGACACCATGTTTTCCCTGCAGCTTTGTTGATGTTCTCATCATTGTGGCTTAATAGCTAATTTGTATGGCAGGCCGTTTTAACATAAAATCCATTTGTCTGACTATCCATAATTACATTTCAGATATCTAAAACTGCATTTTGACTATCCAGAAGGGTAATTTAAGATATCTTTAAGATACATTTTAACGAGTCAAAATTCCTCAAATGACATCACTGGATTCGTCATTTGACGGTTCACACATTCATAATTACAATTTAAGATATCTCAAACGTAATTATGACTAGTCAAAATTACATTTTAGATATCTGAATTAAACGATTGCATGGAAGTCCCTTTGTGCTGTACTGAGCTGTCCAAACAATTGCCTGTGTAGAATTTCAGGTGGCTGCGATGACGCTGGCCATTGTGGACAAAATTGTAATAAAATGCAACAATATAGAAAGGGCTCTTCAGTATGGGATATGCGGAGAGCGCAAGAATCGTGTACTTAAAGACTGCTTAAGAAATCTGCACAGAATCTCTGATTTTATGGCAGGCCGTTTTAACAAAGTGCCTTTATAAATATTCCGCCAAAATGCTCCATAATTCAAGATATCTCAAACCTCATTCTGACTAGTCAGAATGTTAATTTAAGATATCTTAAATAGAAAAGCCGTTTAATTCAAGATATCTGTAATTCATTTGGAGATATCTTAAAGGGCATTTTGACTAGTGCAAATTAAATTCTAGATATCTTGAAAGCAAATGATGACCAGGCAAAACTAAATTAGAGATATCTAGAAATTATATATCGCCTATCTAAAAATACACTTAAGATATCTTAGATTAGGGTGTCATATAAAATATCTTTAATTAGAATTATGACTTGTCAGAATAAAAAACAAGATATCTCAAATTCACTTTATGACTAGTCATAATTTAATTGTACATATCTGAAATGTGAGTTTCAGATAGTCAGAAATTCATTGAAGATATCTTGAATTGAAGCCGCCACACAACTCAATGGTAAATCTGACGTCATTTTGACTAGTCAGAATGTAATTAGAGATATCTCAAATAGGTATTTTGTCTAGTCAAAATATAATTACAGATATCTTAATTTACTAATACGTCTAGTCATAAATCAATTTCAGATATCTGGAATGTAAGTGTGGTGAATTGGATATTATGTTAAAACAGCCTGCCATAAATTTGAACAATAATCGTAATGATAAGAGATAATGGGTTCCGGGGGACAGTGAAAAGTATACTGAATACTGACTATTCATATGAACATATGAACACAAGCTTGGGGTGATGACTTTACCTGGACTTTTTTATATACAGTCTATGATAGAGACCAGCAGTGATGACCAGAGAACATGGAAGGTCAATGAAATTCAGTGATATGTGGTGATGACAGGGAAAATAACTGGCCAGGAGCTGCGTTAAACTCATTTTTGATGTGTGCAAATGATACCATTGACATATCATTTAATTATTGCAGGGTCTTTACCGTACAATATAATGTGCCTTGAGGCAACTGTTTGTTGTGATTTGGTGCTATAGAAATAAAATTGAATTAAACTGAATATCATGTCATATCAGCAGGATACCTATGCAATCAGAATCTCTTTATATGTGGATTATTGTCTTTTGTCATAAAATCTGTTTAATATATATTACTGTGATAGTCCAATTGAAATGTGTTGATGCCACAAGAAGTATTTATAATTTCAGGAATAGAAAGAAACTAAATTGTTGGATACATACAAACACACAAACATATTGGCCTGAAGGTAATAAAAAAAATTGCCCTCAGACCTAAGTACAGCAATGGGCCAAACAGAAGACTCCACCAAATCCATCTTGCCATCTTTAGTGTCATTTCCAGGAATCAGATATTGAGTTTTTTCCCCCCATTGAAAAAAGAAATGATTCACAGAAACAAAGCTATTTTCTCTCACTGGGTGCCTGAATTATGTTCCTCTCTTTCCCAGAGATTTCTCAGCTGTAAGACAAAAAGCTAATCAAAAGCTCCTACCTTTAGGGCATGTAACCCCAGCATGAACCGAAAGAGAAAGCAATATGATTCCATCACTCAGTGTGCCACATGCTCGCTTCCCCCTTCCTTTCTCTCCCTTGCTCTGAGAAAACATTAGTTCTTGTTATATGGAAATTGGAAAGAAATTTCCTTTTAATGGTCTATTAAGACACAGTTCTCTCATATTTTTTCAGCACGCTCACTCATACTATTAATCAGGTTCTTGGTCCTGAATAGTTTTCTTCTTCAGCTTCTTTAACTGTAACATTTGGCCTTGCTTAAGGTTAAGGTTGTTGATATTTCCATCAGCTAAGCCAAAAATTACTTTTCTTTTTATGGTCTTTCAAATTAACCCTTAAGGTCTGATTCATCATAGGTGTTCACTTTACCTTTACTATAATTTTTGAGAAAGGCAAAACTTACTTTAAAAAAATGTGAATAGGTTTTGACATGTTTCAAAATGATTGCATACTTTTGGGGTTAGAGTTAGGGTTAGGTCACCAATGATGAATTAGACCTCAGAGTGTTAAAACACATGGGTCAGTTTCTTGCCTTAAGGGGCTCAGCGTGAAGCTCATCCACCCCAGAGGCCTGGGCACTGGAGACCATTTTTGAGTACTTCACTGACCTCAGTCACAGTGATGGAAAAGTCATCCCTCTTGTCCCCAGCCTCTGCTTTCACTGCAGAAGGTGTGGTCAGCAGCACTCTGACCCCACTGTATACAGTGTGAGCAGGAAACCACTTCCCCTTCCTGAGACACCTGACTGTTTGCTAGAATTGTCTCAAGGATAATCAAAAGTTTTCTTCTGTAGTTTCACTGAGCTCTTCTGCCACCCAAGTTTGTGCTTCAGCTCCTGCAGGACCACACTCTACTTGACATGCTGGTACCTATCAACTGCCTCTGGAGTCCACAAACCAGCCAAGCTCTACAGGACTCCTTCAGCTTGATGGCTCCCTTCACCTCTGATGCCCACCATCTGGTTCAGCGGTTACTGCCACAGCAGGTACCAACCATCTTCACTTCAGCAATGCAGGTGCACTCGGACTCATCATCTGCAGCCTCTCTTGGAATGCTGTTTAAGCTCTGCTGGAAGGGGAAATTGAAGATCTTGCAGACCAGGACCTCTGCCAGATGCTCCTAACCAGGTGGAACTTGGAAAAATGGATTGGCATTGCATCTGTAGAAATGCAGATGCTGTACCCTCACTACATGCTTGGGTATGCCAGGTCTGTCCAGCATCCCACCATGCCACCTGATCCAACTCACCACCAGGTAGTGATCAGTTGACAGCCCTGCTTCTCTCGTTACCTAATTGTCCAAGACATACTGTAGGTCTTATGATGTGATTATAAAACTTGCGACGTAGAGTGTTCTGCTGCCAAGTGCACTTGTGGGCACATTTATGTTTGAACAGCTTGGGTTCAGATAGGACAGGCTGGTCATCCCAATCACACCTATCTGTGTTACACTATTGTTGCAAATGTGAGCACCAAAGTCCCCCAGCAGGGGCTCCCCACCCAGAGACTCCACTGAACTATTGTTATATTGGTGCAATGGTGCCAGTGTCACTCAGGACCAGTTTCCTGACCTGAAGGCACAGGGAAGCAACCCTCTCAGCCACTGAGGAAAAACCCCAACACACATGCACAGAACCAGAGGGATACAAATGTACCCACCCCTGCCTGCCACCTCACCGAGGGCAACGTCATAGCTCCTCACCAGGAGAGTGGTTCCAGAACCCAAACTGACAGTGCATCAAGGTGAGCCCAATTACATCTAGTTGGTACTTTGCAATCTCACACCCAAGCTCAGGCTACCCCCCCGAGAAGTGACTTCCACTTTCCTATATCCAGAATCATCAGTTGGGGATTGAACAGCCTCTGTTCCTGACTGCCACAAGGCTGTCAAACAGATGATGGGCAGGATGTGAGGGGTCTTCTATAATTGTGCTCATTCTTCTGAGGCAGCAGGTTCTGGATATGTCCTCTAGGGAGGGCAGAGGGCAGTTGATGATCTTTTGGGTGGTGTTGATTACCCGCTACACTGCTTTTCTGTTCTCAGTTGTGGAGCTTATGTGCCATACGCCTAGACAGTACCTCAGTACACTTTCCACAGACGAGCGATAGAAGGCCAGCAGCAGCTTCTTGTCCAGATGTATTTTTCTGAGAAAACAGAGGAAGTGGAGCTGCTGCTGAGCCTTCTTCACTAGCGCCTTGGTGTTTTGAGTTGAGTCAGCTGAGATGTGGGTGCCAAAGAACCTGAAGGTGGTGACAATTTCTGCATGTTCATCATTTATTTCAAGTGGGGTGTGGTGAGTGTGGAGGAGAGATGGGGGCCACGTGTGACAGATTGTGGGCAGTCAGTGTTGTATCCAGATGCAGGTGGGAAGGGGGATCTGCAGTTTGAGCAGTTTCGTGGTTAAAATATCCAGGATAATTGTATTAAATGCTGAGTTATAGTCCATGAAGAGCATCCTCACATAGGTCTTCTGGTTGTCCAGGTGACTCAGCACTCTGTGAAGTGCTATGGTGATGCCATCCTCTGTGGACTGCGTTGCTCTATAGGTGAATCCTAACCATATATATACAGTGGCTTGCAAAAGTATTCATACCCCTTGAACTTTTCCATATTTTGTCACATTACAACCACAAACATAAATATATTTCACTGGAATTTAATGTGAAAGACCAACACAAAGTGGTATACAATTGTGAAGTGGAAAGAAAATTATACATGATTCAAAACATTATTTACAAGTAAAAAACTGAAAAGTGCGGTGTGCAAAAGTATTCAGCCCCCTGTTCTCTGAGTGCAACCAGTTGCATTCAGAAGTTGCCTGATGACTGCTAATGACTAAAAAGAGTCCACCTGTGTGTCATCTAATCTCAGTAAGAATACAGCTGCTCCGTGACAGCCTCAGAGGTTGGTTAAGAGAATATTGGGGAGTAAACAGCATCATGAAGTCCAAAGAACACAGCAGACAGGTCAGGAATAAGTTTGTGGAGAAGTTTAAAGCAGACTTAGGCTATAAAAAGATTTCCCAAGCTTTGAACATCTCATGGAGCACTGTTCAATCCATTATCCGGAAATGGAAAGAGTATGGCACAACTGTAAACCTACCAAAACAAGGCCGTCCACCTAAACTTACAGGCCGAACAAGGAGAGCACTGATCAGAGATGCAGCCAAGAGGCCCATGGTGACTCTGGATGAAATGCAGAGATCCACAGCTCAGGTGGGGGAATCTGTCCACAGGACAACTATTAGTCGTGCACTGCACAAATGTGGTCTTTATGGAAGAGTGGCAAGAAGAAAGCCATTGTTAAAAGAAAACCATAAAAAGTCCTGTTTGCAGTTTGCCAGAAGCCATGTTGGAGACACAGCAAACATGTGGAACAAGGTGCTTTGGTCAGATGAGACCAAAATTGAACTTTCTGGACAAAATGCAAAATGCTATGTGTGGCGGAGAATTAACACTGCACATCACTCTGAACACACCATCCCCACTGTCAAATATGGTGGTGGCAGCATCATGCTCTGGGGCTGCTTCTCTTCAGCAGGGACAGGGAAGTTGGTCAGAGTTGATGGGAGGATGGATGGAGCCAAATACAGGACAATGTTGGAGGAAAACCTGTTGGAGTCTGCAAAAGACTTGAGATTGGGGTGGAGGTTCACCTTCCAGCAGGACAACGACCCTAAACATAAAGCCAGGGCTACAATGGAATGGTTTAAAACCAAACATGTTCATGTGTTAGAACGGCCCAGTCAAAGTCCAGACCTAAACCCAATCCAGAATTTGTTGCAAGATCTGAAAACTGCTGTTCACAGACGCTCTCCATCTAATCTGACTGAGCTTGAGCTGTTTTGCAAAGAAGAATGGGCAAAAATTTCAGTCACTAGATGTGCAAAGCTGGTGGAGACATACCCTAAAAGACTTGCAGCTGTAACTGCAGCAAAAGGTGGTTCCACAAAGTATTGACTCAGGGGGGCTCAATACTTTTGCACACCACACGTTTCAGTTTTTATTTGTAAAAAATGTTTTGGATCATGTATAATTTTCTTTCCACTTCACAATTGTATACCACTTTGTGTTGGTCCTTCACATTAAATTCCAGTGAAATATGTTTGTGGTTGTAATGTAACAAAATATGGAAAGGTTCAAGGGGTATGAATACTTTTGCAAGCCACTGTGTGTGTTTGTATGTATATGTGTGTATATATATATATATATATATATATATATATATATATATATATATATATATATATTATATAAAATTGCTTATGGTTTAAAGATTCCATTATGTTCTTGTAATGTTCTGGAATTTCAGTTTTCCCTGCCTTCTCTATGTTTCATGTGTCACATCAAGTCTCCATCTCTGTTTGGGTATAGCTACTTCCTGGTTTATTTGGCAGGTCCCTTTTCTCGTGTGCATTGTGCTCAGGTTTGTTTCCCTTGCCTTGTTAGGTAGATTCAGTTCACCTCTACTCCCCTGCTGTTAACACTCTCCCTAATTACCTTGTGTGTATTTAAGCCGTCAGTTTCACTCAGTTCTTTATCGCTTTCTCCCCTCATACTGTGCTGTGTTTTCCCTTTTGTGTCAGAGTTTTGGATTTCTGACACCAGTCCTACTGTATTTTGTAAGAGCCTTCAGCATTAAAGCTGAATTTTTGAGTTTAAGTTCTGTGTCCTGCACTACCTGCCACACAGCCAATGCAGCATTCTTAAGCATACCTGTCAAGTCTCCCGTTTTGGCTGGGAAATTGCCGTATTTTACCCTTCTGTCCTGCTGTCTTCCCGTATTTTTATTTTCCCATAAATTTTCCATATTTTATAATTTTTAAAATATTCCTGTGCCACTCCAAACTGAATTCTGTCACTAACCTCATGAGAACTGCCACCCAGGCTACTGCAGGTGGCAGTTCTTGTGAGGTTAGTGCCAACAGCTGGAAGAAACCCAGAAAAGCAACTGGACCTCGGCTGGGCTCAGTGTTTCCAACTTAACATTCCTTTTTTTTTTTTTTTTTTCCCCCAAAAGGCGACTAGTGCCAGCGAAATCATCTGCTGTCGCCATGTTTTGAGTACATTCTTACTGCGTCCCTTTGTACACTTTGGCATCGCCCAGACCTCACTTCGACTCCACTCTCCAAACCCCGAACCTCACTTAAACACCGAGCCTGCCTGCCCGCCCCCTCTGCTCCCATCCCCAGACCTCGCTTTGGCCTTTATCAATCTTTGAGACAGCCGACAGCGAGTTTTCTTACACAACTTGGCAACAGTGGCCCAGATAAAGGAGGAGGGTTGAAATGTAGCTAGCAGTCTCACCCACAGTGTTTTCGTTAAATTTGACAGTCTAACAATAAACAATACGGGACAAAATTGACTATGTTTTGTGGGTCTACGCAAGGCATTAAAGTTATTACGTTATTTCATAAAGTTCATTTATACTTCTAAACATATTTAGGGTGTTTTCTTTTTCTTTCACTTTTTGTCTCTCCCACAGCCTCGATTACAACTATATGCAAATGAACAATTATGCAAATTAGGCGATGGCATCATATAGCAACTTCTATTTTCAAATTTCCCGTATTTTTAAATACAAAACTTGACAGGTATGTTAAGTTTCGACCTAGTATAAGGATGTGGCTACATCATTTTTTTTTTTTTTTTTCCTTCCACTCTCCAGATCTAATCATCAGTATAGGAGCAAGCTTTGTTTGGGTGTTGAGTCAGTTCTTCACCACATTGGCCATCATGTCCGTGTCACAGCGACCCAGCTGTGCATCCCCTCCGCCCAAGTCTACAGTTATTAGGACAGATTCTCTCTGTCTCTCACTGGCCATCCACTACCCAGTTTTACAGCCAGTCCGCTTCTCGCTACTGCAGCCAGTGTGCTATTCGCCAGCCTCCCCGTCCCCTAAAGGAGGAAAGCATGGCTCTCAGTGGCGGAGGAGAGATCATTAGTCTGAATCTTGGGGCCTCACTGCACTAGAATTGTACACCCAAGGCAAAAACCGACATTTGGCGTGAAGGCTGTCTTGATACCTTCAGGAGACTTCAGTCTCCCTCCTCCCACATGAATGGATTCACACAATTTACATAGAAGCCATCCTGAACAACTATGATCACCCACTTTATAACATCTTTATGGAACAAAACTGAAACTAAAAACATCAGTACTGGAAGACTCAGAAAATCATTTGTACCCACAGCCATCAGGCTTTTCACTTCTCATACAAATGGCAGATGCGCTATATCAGACGTGAATTTCCCTCTGGGATCCATAAAGTTATTCTTATTCCAAGACAGTTGTTAATGTTTCACAGCACTTGCTCCACCTGGGGCCTCTCCTGATACTGAGAACCCTGCACCCATCCTTGTTCCCATGGTGAAGGTGGCTGAGGCTCAGCCTCTCCCTGCACCTATTCCTGTTCCCAGGGTGGGGATGGCTGAACCTCTGGATCAGTCTCAGTCATCAGAGGAGATTGTGTGCCCTGCTGAGTATCCCCAGTTATCTGGGAATCCTGTGCTTCCTTTGTCCCCTATGCTGAGCCACAGCCCCAGCTTTCAGAAAGGACAAGTTCTGCTGAGCAGCCTCTGCCAGAGAGTCCCACTCTGCCTGAGCCAGAGTGTCTTGAGCCAGAACCTGAAGGTCCTGAGCTTCCTGAACCTGAGTCCAAGTGTCCTGAGAGTCAAGTGCTGTTTGAACCTCCAGAAGGGTCCTGTCACCACTAGGGATGCGCCGATCCGATATTCAGTATCGGTATCGGTCCGATACTGGCCTAAATTACTGGATCGGATATCGGAAAGAAATTAAAAAATGTAATCCGATACATTAAATAACGTTTCGCTCACATTAGCTGCATTACAGGGCTTGGTCGTCGTCTTCTTCTTGTGGGTTTGCGGTTGACCAAACCAGCTTAGAGCTCCATTACCGCCACCTACTGGAATGGAGTGGGGGATCAGGAGTTAGAAAACAACCCCCTCAGATCCTCCGTCGCTGCGACGGATTCCCTTTGACACTGAGCGATCATCGCTGACATGTTTTTCTGCCTCCACCGCTCTCTGCCTTGTTTGTGTGCTGTGCTCGCTGTGCTAAGAATCAGCTGTTATTTTTTTCTCTACTTCAGCTCCCGGACATACTGCTAGTGAGCGCAGCTATTAGCACTAGTGATCGTCCAGTACCGGAAGAACCCCTTCCCCGTCAAAATATTTTTGATACTTTAATCTCTGATTAGTGACTAAATATAGACCTGCAGTAGAAACGTATTTAGGAGAATGCTTGTAAATATAAAGCATTACAAGATTGCGCTCACGCAGCCCCTAGTTTTTCACGTGAACACTGATGACGCAACAGCAGCAGTCAGCTGATTTACGTGCAGTCTGTCTGCACAAACGGAAAGAGGCGGAGCCGGTGAGCTCTGATGGAGCAGAAGGAAATGTTTTTCTAGTGTCCAAAAGAAGCCTTTTCGTCCCTGTAACCTCCATTAAACCTTTGCTGGGAAACAGCTGGAGGTCCTTCATCAACCACCTGATCAGTAAGTGAAGAAAAGAGAACTTTGTAGCTGCTCCATCCACCCTGTTTGTTTCACACAGGGAAAAACTGCAGTACGGAAGTTAAAATATGCAGATGAACTGTTAATATGAAAAAAGTATTTCTTATCCAGTTACTTGGGTAATCAATATTATTTTATTGCTAAAATAATCGATAGTTGCAGCCCTAATGAAGTTTGCAACATGCCATAAGCATCACCTTCTCACACAGAAGCAACAGGATTCAGGTGGCAGTTATTGTTGTTAAGTAAAGTTTATTTATATAGCGTTTTTCACAGACAGAAAAGCGCTGTACAATAATTAAAACACAATATCACCCCCCCCCACCCCCAGAAAACGCTATGTTAAAAACATAATAACATTACCATATTAAAAGAATAAGAATAAAGTCAGAAACCAGAAAGCCTGGTTAAACAGAAGAGTTTTCAACTATTTTTTAAATGATGCCACAGAGTCAGCTAAATGGAGCTGGAGTGGTAAACAGTTCCAGAGCTTTGGTGCCACTGCCTAAAAAGCTCTGCCCGCCCTGGTCCTTAGTCTTGTATGTGGGACAACTAAAAGCCTTTGATTTTGTTGTGTGAGAGACTGTTGACTTCTTTTTTTTTTTTTTCTTTTTTTTTTTTATGTTTTTAAATGCCTGGATCAGTTTTAAATATCGGATTTATATCAGTATCGGCCGATATCCAAATGTAAAATATCGGTATCGTATCGGACATAAAAAAGTGGTATCGTGCCATCCCTAGTCACCACCACTGACATCGACCTCTGGAGGGGCTCCTTCATTGCCGACCCCCAGAAAGTCTTCATCACTGATCTCCTGAGGGAGTTTCGTTTTCAGTGTCATCAGGCCCCAGAGAGTCTCCTTCATAATCAGCCTCCAGTTTCTGTTGGGGTCAAATTGGACTCCAGTACTCTACCTTGGGTTTTGCCTTCGTTCGTAATTCTGCTTCACTGCTGGCCTCCTGGTTGACCCCCGGACAAGCTTCATTTTTCCCATTGGCGTCTCCCTCCAAGTCTCATCCCATGGTACGGGCAGCCCTGAGAACTGCTGCATTTTAGTTCTGGAGTTTCAGTTCTCCCTGCCCTCCCTATGTTTCCCATGTCACATCAAATCAAGTCTCCCGTCTGTTTTTTTGCTAGTTATTCCTGTTTTTATTTTGCCAGTCCCATAATGGCTCTCACCCTGGTAGACTGGAGTCCCCAAGCCTTAGAAATGACTTTGTAACCCTTTCTAAACTGACTGATGCCAATGACTTTGTTTCTCAGTTGTTTCGTTTTTTTTTTTTTTTTTTTTAAGCCTGTCATGTCTGGCTGTTTTTGCAATCAGAATGATGATCCGAATGCAATGATGTACCAAACATATTTGCTTTTACAAGAACAGCTCTATAAGTTTTCTATAGGCTATAATGTTTGGAAAACTATATATATAAATCCAAACAGAGCGGGTACCAGCACAGAGCCAACCCAGCCGCAAACAACTAGCCAGTCCCCACCCCAGGCAGGGTGCAAGAAACTGGGGTGTGAGAAGACCCGCCCACCCCCTCCTCCCACCCGTGGGGGGGGTGAGTGATGTGAGTGTATGTAATGAGAAGAATGTTTATGACTGTGTGTGGAAAGCTATGGTGCTATTAAAATTGGAGGGACAGATGTAATATGAGCACTGAATAACAGCGCCCATCCACACTGCCCCCCCAAGGCCCTCAATGTCTAAAATGTAAATAAAATTGAGGAGCAGGCAGCAGTGAGCAGACAAGTGGCTCCACCACAGCATCGCCACCCACTAACCATTATGTGACACACCTGACCCCCAAGGCCCTATATGTACTATGATGTGCTGTGAACTGACTGATGCAATTAAAAAGGAGGAGTGGGATATCAAGCAACACAGCGAGCAGAGCCGAGGAGGTGGTCATACTCGCTGGAGCACAAGCCCCCCTCCCCCAAAAACCTATGTGTGTGTAATGTGATGTTTAACTGAGTGGGAGGAGGGGAAGGGTCAGGATAAATATGACCGGGAGGCAGAGGACTACCCCCCGGAGTGAGAGAGCCAGCTAACTCCTGGCTCACTAGACACCCCAGTTCCCTACACCCAACCGCAGTGCAGGGAAGGCAGGTCCAGGGCCTGAGTGGCCACACCCCCAGGACACCGCCGTGCTCCAGGCCGGCACCCGCCACCCACACTGCAAACATACACCCCACAGGCATACAAAAGACAACAAATATCACACCCACACAGACAATTACAATAAACATCACTCTCTCACTCTCATCCACACACACACACACACACACACACACACACACACACACACACACACACACACACACACACACACGCAATGACATTGTTTCTCAGTTGTTTCTTTAGATCATGCCATGATGTGTTGATTTTTGAGATCTTTTAGCCTATTTCACTTTGTCAAACAGGTTCTATTTCAGTGATTTTCTTGATTCAACGGGTCTGACAGTAATCAGGCCTCATGTGGCCAGTGAAATTGAACTGATATTTACTTTTTCAAATAGGGCCAGGTTTTGAAGGAATTTTAAATAATATGAAGAAGAGTGTGTGAGTGCTGTTTGCTGTTTCAGCCTTTAGGTTTCTGCGTGTTCGTTTCTCGAACAGGAATGACATAACACAAAGGAATAAGGAGTCCAAATATTAAATTTAATAAAGCCATTTTCAAACAGTTTACAGATTAATCCGGGTCAGAACTGCATACCATACTCGTGTGAGATGGCATGAAGTACTGGCACTTTCTAATTCAAGTTACAGTTGTCATATAGTCAGAGCATATCAGTCTTGATTACATCATTTACAAAACAGAATGTGGAAAACAGATAGTTTCAACAACAGGGTGACCTCGAAGTCTCCATTTCTATCATTGTTTAGTCTTCTTCAGTGTGGCTCATTGTACAGTCAGAACACAAAGTTCATGATGACACAGAGCATTATAAGCTTCTATATTTTTAATCAGTTATGTTATTTTCCAGACAAATTTCTCAGGGAAGTAAACGTACATAAGTAAATTATGTAGCATATATCATATTCCAACAATCCCCCTTTTGACCTTAGACATTTCTAAGGTCAACTTCACCAGCCTGACCTGGGGTGGTCAGCCAGGACTGTATTGATGTTAAGAGCCAGAAGAGGATTCTTGTGAAAATTAATCTCTTACTATTGTGATTGTGAATTTAGCAAAAAATTAGAGAGAGTTTAATAATGTCATATTTATAATGGATGTACCTGCTTTCTATACTTTCTTATGGCCTGAAAAACAAAAATAAAACAAGCATTAGTCTTTCATATGTCAATGTTGTTCAGTGAAGAGGATTAGCTTTTAAATTTAATCAGTCCAAAGTAAATTCTGCATATAAATTGGCCCACATGACAAACAGTAACATGAAACAGTCACTATCTAATAATTTTCCTCAAATTCATTAAAAATTGTGGATTGCATGAAAATCTTACTGCAAACATAAAGAAATGATCACTGATCAGTGCACAGGTAATAGTTATATATGCAGCCTTCTTTCAGCCTTCAGCACAGCCTGCTCATATTCACCAAAGCCACGGATGTTCAAACCACAGTAGTCAGCACTCGTCCCTGAGATGCATTCCTGCACCTCTTTAGACATCAGCTGTTCACTTATGGCCGTCATCCTGGTAGTTTCCTCTGAAAGGCTCATAATGTCTCAGGTATGATCTCAGGTACCTGTGGAAAAAGTCCAGTGAAAGAAAAAGTTCCAATTTCTCCCTGTCAATTAAACAAAATACCATGAACTGCAGGTCTTGTGGGTCAATAATTACATTTGCACAAACTAAAACAGGACATCAAAATGCCCATAAATATTCTAAGGATGTGTTTATTCAATGGCTTTTAGTTATAAATCTTTTATTTTGTCTATCAGCCTGAGAAAAATGAGCTTGCAATTTTCATATACCACTAATTTACTAATTTACTAAGTAAGTGGATTCAATCCACCAAAAGTGAACCTGATTTAATGCACCTCGAGTTAAATGTCAGATCAAGCAAAAGGCTAATTTGTGCTTCTGTCTGTCTATGAGTGAGTGAGTGAGTGTATGAGTGTAAGCTGCTTCTTCATTGCAAGTGTTTGTGTTTTTGTTATTTTTCTATAAGCTCAGTGTCAGCTGTCTCATTTTTCATCCAGTTGTAAAGTTAACTTTTGCATTTTGGTCTCAAACTCATCAGAAAATTCAAAATGCAAATTAATATCCTTAAGTTAAAATTTGACACACCTTCCATGTAAGCTGGAACAAAAAGAACACAAGAAAACAAAAAACAAAACCTGGGATGATTCTCAAAATATCTAAAAATAACCATTTTAAAGTTCTCTAGTTTTAAACAGCTCTTGGATAAGTTTGTCTATAAAATTACTGTTCAATTCTGACTCCTTTGGCATGAAAATCTGGGGAAATGAAATATCTTAGAGAGATCGACAGTCAAAATCATTTCAAAGTATTCTACTAGACTCAAAATTTATATTTATTCTGTAAGGGTCTGTACCCCAAAAAAAGCATAATTATGGCAGACAAAATATGGCTTCATAAACCTCAAGTTACTGAATTGTGAAGGGGAAAAATGCATAACTTTGACCTAAAACAACATCAGCAGTTGTTACTAGTTCAGCAGTGAAATAAGAATGGCTTTAACTATTTTTTTTTTTCTTTCATTTTCTGTAATTCTATGCTTTTAAATCTAAAACCCCTGCAGTGGGATTTTCACCACAAAACAAACTAAAAATAAAAATGTTATGGACAGTCTTTAGTCAAAATGTAGATACTTTTAGGGTCAGGTCATATTCACAATACCATTGCTTGTTGACCTTACATGCAGCTCACTGCAGGTTTGTCATCTTTGGTCGTCTAAACTGAAATCAGGGCGTGTCCCCCTTTGGCCTCATGGGAATTTATAAGAGAACAATAGTTAGTGTTGGAGGAAGCATTAAACAAATTATACTCTTGAAACCACAAAATTCTGGCCCCTGTAGAATTTAATAAAGCCATTTTCAAACAGTTTACAGATTAATCCGGGCCAGTACTGCATACCATACTCGTGTGAGATGGGGCCACACGAGTATGGTATGCAGTTCTGACCCGGATTAATCTGTAAACTGTTTGAAAATGGCTTTATTAAATTTAATATTTGGACTTCTTATTCCGTTGTGTTATGTCATTCCTGTTCGAGAAACGAACACGCAGAAACCTAAAGGCTGAAACAGCAAACAGCACTCACACACTCTTCTTCATATTATTTAAAATTCCTTCAGTTTGCATAGCTTTTTTTTTCCCTTTAATAAATGAAATCATAATTTAAAAACTGCATTTTGTATTTACTCAGGTTATGTTTGTCTGATTATAAATATTTGTTTGACCTGAAATAATAATATGTGTGATAAAGATGTAAAAAAAACCATCAGGAAAGGTGCAAATACTTTTTCATGGCACTATACAGTATATGCAAGGATTTAAAGAGGAAAAAATGTATGGAGCCTATATGTCCTTTTTTTTTTTTTTTTTTTTTAAACCTCTTGTTGTGTATTTAATGTGAAATAATATGTCAGCAATTAATTGTCAAGGTGCAACATTATTTTAAATATATCGGGCTAGATGAACCAGCAGTTGAACTTTCCCCAACACTTGTTACCCCAGCATTCAATTTGCAAAAGGTGCTCAGCCAATGCTTAACTCTTTCAAATTTACGTAAATGTTGTGTTATTTTTTTGTTTTTGTTTTTTTGTTTTTTTCAGACTGCTAGTTCATATAACTTTTTAATCTAGGATCAGTAGCTTTTGGTATGACATTGGTTAAATCTCCAACACCAAAAAGGAAAAAAAAAATCTGCTCTGAAAAAATGTGCTTACCATATCATCCATATAGTTCTTCCGTCTTGTCCAAGGATATGCTGAATGGAGGATGTGTGGATCATTTTATAAACAGCCCGCTCCACCTCCTACCTCCATATTAGGATCAGTGTCTGCTGTCACTGCTACAACCTTGTATCCTATCAGAATATACTTCACTGGCCAAGCATGTAAATGCATCCAAGGAATTTGAATTATTTCGGATTTTAAAATCTCCAAAAGAATTCTATTAATATAGTGGTAACCCATGGAGCCAGAGGATTCACAGTGCAGAATGTAAAAAATAAATGGCTCTAATTTCCAAAGCTTCTTGGAGACGGTTGCTCTTGTTAAGGAGGGGAGGTTGAAAGTGTTCACTAAAGAAAAGAATTGTAAAGCGGTGGTTTCCTCTGGGGTGCCCTTCTATTAACATCAATCAAATTTAAGAAATTTTACAGCATATCGGACCTTATGCTCATTAAATGTTTGGTGATACAACACTGACAAGGACCATATGCATTCTACTAAATCAACAACAAGATGGTTGGAAAAGAAGCAGTGGTTTTGCATAATAATAGAGGGTCTTTAAATTCAAGAGATCCCAGAAAAAGTTGTTTTGTTGGAGGAATGGTGAGGCATTCTTCCTCCTGTACTAGTTGCATCGACTGATGGAACTTCTTAGTGTTTTCAGTCTTCTTTCGGCTGCTCCATTTAGGGATTGCCACAGTTGACTATCTGCCTCTGTCTCATACTAACCCTTGCATCTTCCCCTGTCACACTAACCCTCTGGATGTCCTCCTTCACTACATTCATGAACCTCCTCTGAGATCTTCCTCTTTTCCTCATGCCTGGCAGCTCCATATTCAGCATCATTTGTCCAATATATCCACCATCCCTCTCATTCATACTCAACGTATTCTATTTGGCTTCTACTGACTTTCATTCCTCTTTTTCTTTCCAGAGCATACCTCCACCTCTCCACACTCTCTTCCACCTGCTCCCTACTCATTACAGATCCATGTAGACAGCCTGTCCATCCATCACAAACAAGAGGTGGCTCAGTGCAGATCTCTGATGTAATCCCACCCCCACCTTGAACCATCTGTCACTCCTACCACACACCTTACCACTGTCTTGCTGTCCCCATACATTCCCCACGCCAGCCTCACATACTTCTCTGCCACTCCTGACTTCCTCATGCAGTACCACAGCTCTTCTCTTACCACTCTGTTCTTCTCTATCAACACTGTCAAGGCAAACATCACATCTGTACTAGTTTCTCGGCAGGAAACCATACAGCTGCTCACTGATCATCAGCTCTCTTCTTAACCTAGCTTCAACAACTCTTTCCAATAGCTTCATGGTATGGCATCAACTTTGTAGTTACAGCAGCTCTGTAAATAACTCTTCTTCTTGAAAATCAATACCAGTACACTTCTTTTCCATTCCTCAGGTATCCTTTCACTTTCTGAGATTATGTTAAACAATCTGGTCAAAAAGTCTTCTTCCCTCTGTCCTGAACATCTCCATATGTTCAGGACTGGTATGTCATCTGGACCAACCGCTTTTCCACTACTTATCCTCTTAATAGCTGCCCTCAATTCCTCCTTACTAATTTTCTAACTGTCCTCCATCCATCCTCCTCTCTCACATTACAGATTTATCAGCTCCTCAAAGTACTTCTTCCATCATGTCAAAACACAAATTTTCTTGTTAGTGCATTTCCATTTCTGTCCCTGATCACTCTAACTCTAACTGCATATCCTTCAGGTCTCTCTGCCTATCCACCTGATACAAGTCTTTTACTCCTTCCTTAGTGTCCAGCTTGATATACAGTGCACTATGAGCCTTTTTGCTTAGTGTGTTCAGGAAGCAGACAAAAAATGAAAACTGTTTTTGTATTTCTCTGCAGTTGTAACTTAGTTCAGGATCAGAGTCAAATTTCTCAGGACACACAGAAATAACAAATTTCAAACCTCTATTTTTCTTGCAACATGGGATGAATGAAATGTAGGTGAGTAATACTTGTTAACCAAAATGCATCAGTTTCATTCAGTGTGAAGGAGCTTTACAGTTTCACTTCTTCTAGAACTGGAGCTAAATTAAACTGAATTTGATAACATCAAATAGCAAATGCCCTGAAATGTCAGGCTTTTCCTATAATTATGCATGGAAGAATTTATGTGTGCAAGTCTGTGTGTGTGCTGCTATACTCAGGCCTTGGTGTCTGTGATTGGACTGGAGTGGATTAATAGGCTGGAGGTGACAGAGATGTGTGCTTTGTGAATAGCTTCACCACACCAGAGAGGGCACCACCTGATAAAACTGTCTCTGATGAGGAGGGAGAAGTAGAATGAGAGGAATTCAAAAGTGGGAGGTGGAGAGATATGGAGAGTTGGACTGAGGAAAAGATGAGTACAACAGAGCTCAAAGGAGATTAAGATGGAGAGAGACACAAAGAGAGGGGAGGTGATGCCAGAGGAAAGAGGAGACAGCAGGAGAGATAAAGGCTAAGCAAGATAGAGATGTGAAAAAGAGAAGGCAAGTACACATTAAAGTGCAAACCTGTGTAGTGAAAGATACAGAGATGTGTAAGAGCAGCATAAGGTGTAACACTGCTGCATTTTGATTTGGTTTCACTGATAAGGTTTTTGAGTCAACTGAAATAAAAGAGAAAACTCTTATTTCAGTGAATTTGCCAGTAAATGTTCAGCATTGTCAAATTGGGTCAGTTCAGAGTTTTACAATTAATTCTGAGTTCAAGCACAGTAAATTCAGTGCTCACTGCCTTCATCGTAAAAAAGGTAGGAAAACTTTGAAGATGAAATCTGACATTGAGCTTGCACTGAAGGGTGTCCAAACATTAGGGAGGGGCTCATAGTAGAACCACACGGAGCCACTTTAGAATTTTTTACTTCTGTGAACATATTCCAAGTCATGTAACAGCAGGACTTCCAGGGAGAAATCCAAACAAAGCAGGACTGCTAAAGCCGTACAGAGTACCACAAAGAAACTACCTGTTAAACATGTCAGGATTCCGCTGGTGCAGGCAAGGTAGAGGACCCCAGAGCAGGACTCAGACGAAGAGGTTTAGCATTAACTTAAAACTTTAATCAAAAGACTTGAGCATAACATGAACCTGAACATGACATTACATAAACGTGGCATAGAGCACACAGCCGGGAAACCAAGGACAACTGACGACACGACGAGGAACTAAACAACAGAGAGACCTTAAATACATAGAGACATAATGAGGGAAAAGGGGAACAGATGGCAACACAGGTGAACTAATGAGACCAGGGGAAGTAAACCTAAACACAAAGCACAAGGACACAACATTGTCAAAATAAAACAGGAAGTGGCCTAAACATGACGCGTGTGAAAACTTAACACGGAGGGACCCTAAATATCATGTACAAGAAAACAATGGGAAGATAACTAAACACAGAAGGACCAAGACAGACAGCACAGGGAAGACCAGGACTAACATGAAAAACTAAACAAAGGCAAACTACAATCCTACTACAAAAACTATAACCAAAACTAGAAACAGAACAAGAACAAAACAGAACTTTACCAATAGAACTCAAAATACTGGGCCACCGGCCCAGGATCATGACAAAACAAAAGAAATTTAACTCAAGGTTTTTGCTATTTATGGACAGTCAAAGAGCATTTGGCTTGCAACTTGTACATATATTCAGATTTATCACAAAAACAAATAACAAATGTTAATACAGTCACACCGAAAATCAATTTAAAAATACCATATATATATTTTGTTCTGTCTTTGGAATAGCAAGGTGTTGAGGAACCAGGGCAAACTGACTATAAGTGGGCTACTGGAACTAGAAGCATACGGCATAAGTAAACACGAGATGAGAATTGGAAACTGTTGGAATCCTACTACACATACTGTATATTCCCAGTGAAAGAGGTTACATGAAGAGGCTGTGGGACCTATCGATTCTTCGACACCCAACATCCAGACTAATATCAAAACAACTCAGCTCAGTGTTCCAACATTCGCAAGAAGCAATTGCTATCGCAACTAGAGATTGATGAGGTACAACACAGGTACAACTGGCAGGTACAACACAGGTACAACTGAGCCAGGACAATCGGTTGGGGGAGATATCATCATCCCTACACTCTGAGATTGGGTACTAAACCCCAATAACAACTAGTGTGCTGAATACCAAAGCAGCTGACCTGAAAGATAGTTGAAGTTGACTATCAACACTCTGAAAGTCTACTAGAAGATGCGAATGCAGCACTATGGACATTTCCTATTTCGACCATCAGTGAAACTAACCAGATGATCTATACAATGGCAGTTGCAGAAACGTGTGATGAAGAAAGCGATGCCTAAGAAGTACAACAGGCTGTCCATACCTGAGGCCTTAGAGACTGCCAAGCAAAGACTCACAGCCTTAGTTAACCACCTGAAGAGGTATACCAGAGAGAGAGAAGGCAGGAGAATAAACCAGATGTTCTCCACTGAACCATCCAAGGTGTACTTTCAGTGGCAGGGGAACAATATGAGAACAGCATGCACTAAGGCTGGAGATAGAGCATTACTGGAAGAGCATATGGGAGAAGGATGCAACACACAACACCAGTGGTCAGTGTCTAGTGGATCTAAGAGCAGATCACAGTAACCTCCATGAACAGGATCCAGTAACCGTCACAGTGGCAGACATTCAAGAAACAGTCTGACATATGAATACTTGACAGCACCAGGCCCTGACATGATTCACACCTACTGGCTAAATAAGCTAATGACACTCCATGAGCACCTGGCAGCGCAAATGAACCAGCTGCTAAAGGCTAAGACACACCCACAATGGCTGACTAAAGGCCAAACAGTTCTGATCCCCAAGGATCCAAGAAAGGGCCAGTCCCATCCAACTACCGGCCAATAACCTGCCTCAGTACAACACAGAAACTCCTGTCAGGCATCATAGCAGCTAAGATGAGCAAACATGTGGCTCAATACATGAGCGGGGCTCAGAAAGGAATTGGCAGAAAGACCAGGGGAGCAAAACACCAGCTACTGGTAGATAGAGCAATCACTCAAGACTGTAAGATAGAATGACCAACCTGTGCACCACCTGGATTGATTACAAGAAAGCCTATGACTCTACCTATACAAGATCAACAGGACCCTAAGAGCCTTCATCAAGAAGTCAGTGGGAATGTGGAGAACAACACTAGAGGCCAACTTCAAGCCAAATGAACACGTCACCATGAAGTGTTGGATTTACCAAGGCGATGCCTTGTCCCTAGTTCTGTTCTGCATAGCCCTGAATCCCCTCACCCAGATCATCAACAAGACTGGCTACGGAGACTGACTACAAAATGGAGCAAACATCAGTCACCTCATGTACATGGATGGCATCAAGCTGTATGTCAACATATTGATTTACTGATCCATACCACCAGGATCTACAGCAATGACATTGGAATGTCATTTGGACTGGAGAAGTGTAATTGGATGATAACAAAGAGAGGAAAAGTAGTCAGAACTGAGGGGATTGCACTATCAGAAGGAAACACTGTAGACAATGAAGACAGCTACAAGTACCTTGAAATCCCGCAGGCAAATGGAAACCATGAAGAGGCCCCTAGGAAAGCTGCAACTTCCAAGTACCTCCAGAGAGTAAGGCAAGTCCTAAGGAGTCAGCTGAATGGGAAGAACAAGATCCGGGCTATCAACACATATATCCTGCTAGTTGTCAGATACCCTGCTGGGATAATAAGCTGGCCAAAGGAGGAGATGGAAGCCACTGATACTAAGACAAGGAAGCTCCTTACAGCGCATGGAGGGTTTCACCCCAAATCCAGCACCCTGAGACTGTACGCTAAGTGGAAGGAAGGAGGCCGAGGACTAGTGAGTGTCAGAACCACTATCCTAGACGAAACAACAAAGAAGAGTGTACATTAATGAGAAATAAAATGAACTTTTTTTAATTTTAGCAAATGGCTGCAATCAAACAGAGTGAAAAAATTTAAAGGGGTCTGAATACTTTCCATACCCACTGTATCTGTTGAGTAGAGCATCAACTGTTCTTTCATTTCAAACCCTCCACTGTCACACTTACCACTAAAACACTTTATAGCACCACACTGTCCATTACCCTTTACATTAAAGTGTTTCAAATAACAGTGTAACTGATATTTGCTATGCTGTTTTTTTTTTTTTTTTTTTTTTTAACTATGTTTAGACTGTATAAATTTGGTCTGTCTTGATTCATGAATTTTTTTAAATGATATTTTAATTCATTTATTTGGCTTTCAGATTAGTTCATGAAGGTATTCATCATAGTGTATTTTATTTTATTGAGCTGTGTACTGTTCGACTTTTTGAAGCTATTATATGTTTGATGTGTTTAACTTTTTAACTGCTGTAACAAAAGAATTTCCCAAATCTTGGATAAATAAAGTATCTTGTCACATCATCTTAAATACTTGAGAGAGTTAAAGTGAAACTCCTGAAGGGAATTTGTTTTTCAAGCCTATAGCAACTGCTATAGACATGCTCCAGTATATTTACCTGTATCCAAAACTTTCATGCATTTGACTATTATTTATAGGTGTGTGTGTGTGTGTGTGTGTGTGTGTGTGTGTGTGTGTGTGTGTGTGTGTGTGTGTGTGTGAGGTGGATGTACTTGTTTAAATGCTATAAAATTGGTATCTAGGCCGGTTAGTTTCAGAACATATTTGAACCAAACAGCCTTTGCAGATAGTGAGAAATACTTTTCATTTTTTATCACTACAAATGATACATTTTAATTAACATTTTATTAAGGTCAAATATTATTATTATTTACAATGTGTGTTTCAGAACATAATGGTATATGGGTCTTACCCTGTGGCTACACTGAATGTCTCATATATACTCTTAGACATTTCATTAAGGAAAACCTGTTCAACTTCTCATTAATGCAAATATCTATTCAGCCAATCACATGGTAGGAACTCAATATATTAAGGCATTTAGACATGGTCAAGACAACCTGTTGAAGGTGGCTGTAGCTCAGGAGGTAGAGCAGGTCACCTACTAATTGGAAGATCGCCAGTTCGAATCCTGGCTGCTCTGGGCTGCTTGCCAAAGTACCCTTGAGCAAGATACTGAATGCAACCGTTGGAGTGTGAATGTGTATGAATGGTGGACAGTAAGTACTTAGCTACAGATGAAGTGCTTGTACAAATGGGTGAACGCAAACATGTTGTATGAGTGCTCCGAGCAGAAAAGCACTCTATAAGAACTAGTTCACTTGAAGGTCAAACTGAGCAACAGGATGAAAGGTGATTTAAGTGATTTTGAATATGGCATAGTTTTTGGTCTCAGAGGGGCTGCTGTCAGTACTTCTACTGAGATCCTCCCACATAAAATGTCTACAGTTTAAAGAGAATAGTCTGAAAAACAGAAAATAATCTAGTGAGCAGCTGTGAGTGAAAATGCCGGTCAGAGGAGAATGCTCTGACTGCTTTGAACTAATACAAAGGTAACTGTACCTCAAATAACCACTTGTTACAACCGAAGTATGCAGAAGAGCTTCCCTAAATTCTGCTACACATTTACTTCAGAAATGGTGTACAAACAATGTAGCCATGGTGTTAGTGCTGCTGTTAGATCTTAGTCAGTAGTTCTGTGAATGCAATACTAGAACAACTCATAAAAAGTCAAAGCAAATAGAATCTGTGTGGTGCAATGCAGTGACATCCTTTAATGCTGGCACTTTGTCCTTTTTTGATCCTATTTTCTGCCAGCTAGGAGGATTAAAAATATGTACACTCATACAAGCTGAAAGTGAAAACAGGAATAGACACAACAGAAAAAGGATCCAGGGAAAGAGGTGGAGAGAATGGGTGTATGAGAGAGGGAGGGGAGCTGTGTATGGTGTCTCTTCTGTTAAGTGCTCACATGAAATATATGGAGAAACTTCCGTGCTGACACACTATTCATCTCTCCTGTGTTTGATTCACATTATTTAAGCTATACCAAGGAGGAAATGATGTCTCTTTCAGACACACACACCAAATGTCCTCTCCTGATGCCCTTTAATTTTTTTGCCTCTCACAGACAGAGAGGAAACTCTCTCTGTCTAGTTCCATGTTGTTTTCCTGGTAAAGGATGTTAGCTAAATACCAGCAAACTAAATGAATGTCGACAGTGTCTGACTGTGATCAATGAAGGCAGAGACTGGTAGCCTGGCCAGGTTACATCTAATTGGATCAACTACTGTGCACGCACGCACGCACGCACACACACACACACACACACCCTGTTTAAATGTAATGTGATGAAGAAATGAAGCAGCCTGGATGGCTAGCTGATACTAGAGCCGCTTTTAATTAGCAGACAGTGATGCTTAGAGTAGGATCCAAATGTACTGAGCCTGCAGTCTAAAGTCTGAGTTCCTTCTACAGTCATTGAAGGTGTGCTGTGATATTCTGTTCACTGAGCTGAGGGATGATAGAGTCCATTTTAAATGAAGAAACCTGTCCCCGGAATAAAATTATACATCACACAGGATGTCAATTCTGGGCCTATACTGCGAAGAAAGTTCAACTTACCCAGGTTATCTTTCCATTATCTGGATTAATTTATCCTAATGTTGGCAACCAGGATAAACAGTCACATGAAGCTGGTTATCAACGTGGGCGTTTCACAGGTCATATGAGTTTTCTTCCACAGAAAATTGATCCCTATGAGTGCCACCTACTGCTGAGATGTTATAAAATGGTGATTAAAAATCTAAAAAAAAAATGAAAAATTTACCAGTAAAATTTAACTCTGTTGTAAAAAGGATATTATTATACACACGCACACACATTACTAACACACACACATTCCTCTGACAATGCTACACCACACAGTTTGCACTTTATTCAGTGGTTTTAGTAAAGTACAGCTTAACAAGCTACACATCTAAAATTTATGCCCCCAGCAGAGAATCTTTAATATACTAAAATATGCTGTAAATAAAAGAATCTGTGAAAAAGTGATGCTTCCAGCCCATTTGAAACTTAAACTCTGAACATAACCTGGTCCTCACAGGTTTAGTTTTTTATTCTCTCAGTTGCAGACTTGATGGTTGGAGAATAAATATCAAATATAAAAACAGAATTCAAACTTAGTCTAGCACAGCACGAGTTACCGTGGTGAACCACCTTCATAGTACAGAAAATCCAGGGTTAGATGAACGCCAGCTCAGTCTTTTGTATGTCTACTTGTCCGTCAGGTTGGCTGGTGAACGTTGGTGGACAGCCATTTTCAGGTCTCTCCAGAGATGCTCAACTGGGTTTAGGTCAGAATGGTCAGAGTTGTTCCAAAGCCACTCCTTTGTTATTTTAGCTGTGTGCTTAGGGTCATTGTCTTGATGGAAGGTGAACCTTCGGCCCAGTCTGAGGTCCTGAGCACTCTGGTGCTACTTTCCCACTGCAGAGGAGCCGGTGCTCATGCCAATGCTGGTTTCAATGAACCAGCGAAACGCTTAAGAACGGGCCCGCGTTTCCACCGCATTTCTGTGAACCGCTCCTTTATGTATGAGTGTGGGCGGGTCCTCACCTGGACACGGAAGCCGAAACGCACGAACGTGGGAGAACAGAGCAAGACAACAAGTACGCACTTTGTGTCCTTTTATCTGTGATATGAACTGATACAAAGCAGCAAGTTCGGCCTTAGAGCCCAACCTAATTCACAGCTGTGAAAATCACTTTGCCTTTCTCATATAATACACATGTAATATGGTAGAAAACTTGATGTTGAGATGGCAGAGTCACGCCCTTCTGCTGCTTTCGTCATACGTTCTTGGTTTGAGACCAGCTAGTTTGCGGGGCCGGAGTTGAACCTGTTTTTCGGCCGAGCACCGAGTGCTTCCGCGGTGGAAAACCCGCCTAACGGTTCAAATAAAGGCACCGAAACCCTGTTGGTGGGAAAGAGGCCTGGAAGAGGTTTTCTTCCAGGATCTCTCTGTACTTGGCTGCATTCATCTTTCCTTCAATTGCAACCAATCTTCCTGTACCTGCAGCTGAAAAACACCCCCATAGCATGATGCTGCCACCACCATGTTTCACTGTTGGGATTGTATTGGGCAGGTGATGAGCAGTGCCTGGTTTTCTCCACACATACGCTTAGAATTAACACCAAAAAGTTCAGTCTTGGTCTCATCAGACCAGAGAATCTTTTTTTTCTTTTTTAAAGCCTGTCATGTCTGGCAGATCTTGCAAACAGAACTGTGATCTGAATGCATTGTTGTGCCAAACATATTTGTTATTTCAAGATGAGCTCTATAGGTTGTCTATAGGCTCCTCTTGTTAGTGTGTGACCCTTTATTTTATTTGAATTATTTTTAACATGCTATGTGACAAACTGTGCCAGAGCTGACAGGCGTAGGAAAAAGAAAAGAGAAAGTAAAGAAAAGAAAAGAAAAGAAAAGAGGGAGAGAGAAAGAGGAACAAGAAGAAAAAAGGGAAAATAGAAAAAAGAAACAGGAAAGAGTGCAAGTAAGTAAACCAAATAGTTCATCACTTGTTAAACATAAGATACTGACAATATTTGCAAAATTAAAAATTGTGTGGGGAAAACAAAAAGTACGTTTACAAAAACCAACCATTTTGTGTTATGATTACGTGGGTGTTTGCATCATGAAATGTACTTACCAATGAGGGCAGAATGCCGCAGCTCCGCCCATCAGAAGCTAGAGGTGGGTAAAGAAAACTCCCAGAAAGCCCACGCCACCAGCAGCCCATCAAGACCTACGAAGACCCACGGCCACCCATTCCAAAGAGAACTGCACACCCACCCCAGTTTGCATTGCGATAATTCCAATTTCATGATAATATATAATTTCCAATATTGAAATTTATGTGATTATGTTCTTTGAACTCTCTCAGGGAGGGGAAGTGAGAGAGGAGCTCTAGCAAACACTGCCATGTTGTGCTCAAATGCTAAAACATCCTCCAGCATCTGCACAGCTGTGCTTCCCTTTCCCTGGAGATTTTTGTTCAGTGTGTTTAGGTGATTTGCCATAATCACCATGAAGTGATCTCCCAGTTCAGGATAGCTGAGGCCTTTGCTCTCTAAGAACATTTTCACATGTTCCCCACAAGCAGCGAAGCGTTTCAGAACCTCTCCGCTAGACAACCACCAGACTTTGCTGTGTAGCAGGAGATCCGCTGCTGTTATGCGCTGTTGACTTCATCTAACACTGAACAGAAATGTCGGTGGTTTAACCTGTTTGCCATTATTTTATTCTCTATCTGAATAACAAGGTTCATTACTTCCATACATTTGGGGGGAGATGTTGGAGTGCACAGCGCTTCTTGGTGCAAGATGCAGTTGAAATGTCAGCAACTTTGGATCCAGCAACTTTTGAAGTAAATTCACAAAGCCCTTCTGTGCTCCTCTCATGCTAGGTAGCCACTGACACCAGGTGAGTGTTGTTTATTCCTTTGGCTTTTAGGCAGCTCTCAACAGCCTCACAAATGTCTCGTCCCTGTGTTTGGCCTTTTACCGGTATGAGTTCAATCAGTCCCTCCTGTGGCCCATCAGAATTCATGTATCTGCGTAACAGTGCTGTCTGCACAATCATTTATATGATTTGATTCATCACAGGTAATTGAACATGCTTGAGCTGAATTGACGTCATCAGTTTGCTTACTGGTGATGTTTGTTGCCATTTTAATGGCCTTGTCTTTGATGATCTTTGCAGAGACAGGTATTTCTCTAATTCTCTGAACAATTTTCATTTTGTTTTTGAAGTCTAAAAAAAGATGCTCTGATATTTTTATGAATGACTGTTTCATGTATTTTCTGTGTAAACGGCTTTCCCTTCCTTACGATCTCCTGCACTGCCATAAAACTAGCAGCTGTAGTTACGTTTGGAGAGTTGTTGAAAGTATGTTTGCGCTGCTCAACTTTACGAAATCGCTCTCTGTCGCTCATCTTCAGTTTGGTGCTTGTTCTGAAAATGTCTTTCACTGTACATTTTTTTGTTGTTTGCTAATTTCTCGCCACATATCAAGCACACAGGTAAGCCAGCATCATTGGGAGTGAAAGCAATCTGTTCACACAAAATGAAAATCTCTATTTTCTTCTGAGATTTTTCTTTTTTTGGATTTATTCATGACCAGCCTATTGAGGGCGGGGGTCATGAAACCACAAAGGTCACCTGCAGGCAAAGACGGGGCCGTGGACGTGATGTGTATTTCAATTGAAAAATTAAAACTTTATTATAATTCAATATTAATGCATCACTTCAAACTCCAAGATAACTGTGAAATAAAAACAAATAATAATGGTCATTTCTCAAATTAATTTTATTATTTTTTTGTTAAGGTCAGTAGGAGCCACTACAAGGCTGAAGAGCCGCGGGCTGCCGACCCCTGGTTTAGGTTATTCTTCATGAACCTCCCGTCGCTTATTAACCTGTTAACCCACTGGAGTATTTTAACATGTATGTATGAAGTGTTATTGGCACTTTTATTTTTTTTTCTATTAATAAACCAACATATCAATGACTTGAACTGTGCCTCTGGCTGCTTAATTATAACAAACCTGAATATTTCTGCAATTATTTAAACTAGTTTGAAGTTAATGTTCAGTTCCTGGAGTAGAGTTGTTGGTTTGCAAAGGTTAAGACCTCAAATATCTGTCACCACAATCGCAACGGTATTCACAGCTCCAGTGCCACATATTTGAGTGATAGTTAAAATATGATGTGATGATTGTTTATACATCTTTAAATTATATTTTAAGTATGTATATATAATGTTAAATATCTTACAGTACAGTAAGTATTTTCCTACTTTACATTTAATCTATTAGTGAGATTTTTTTTCTCCCTTTTAACTGTTGGTTAGTTGGCAGGAACATATGGAGAGAAATATGCCTCAAAAGGGTTATAAATAAATTCACAACCGTAAACTAAGATGTACAGATGTGCACAGTGATTTGTGTGTAACGTCTGAGGACTCACAAATTAGTGCTCCAATCCACACAAAGCAATTTGACCACAACTATTTTACAAATATGTACATCCAAACCTGAATAAAAAATGATTATTTACGCATGTATTTTTTTTTTTTCAGCTTCACAAATCGGCTCATTTTCACTTTCACAAAGCTTCCTGTGCAATAAAATGTCTAGAAATGCACACAACATTCCATTTTCTCACTTACTAAACTTTAAATATGTGTGCACGAATCGCCTGATAACGCTTCAACTACTGCAGGCAATATAGCATTTTTATACAGTAGTTTTTCCATAAAGGCAATTCAAAGTACTTTACATGATACATTAGAGCATTAAAATATACTGATGATATTGCCTAATCGTTGAATTCAGGTGTCACTTCCATGGCCACAGGTGTATAAAACCAAGCACCTCAGCATGCAGACTGCTGCTACAAACATTAGTGAAAGAATGGCTCGCTCTCAGGAGCTCAGTGAAATCCAGCGTGGTATCATGAATGCCACCTGTACAAGTCCAGGCCTGAAATTTCCAAGCTATTAAATATTCCACAGTCAGCTGTCAGTGGTAATATAGCAAAGTGGAAGTGACTGGTAAAGACAGCAACTTAGCTACAACTATTAGGCTCAGTTGGCGTCTCTCAAAATGTAAATGAGCCACCCACCACTTTAATCACACTCTGGATCTTGTTCTGTCATTTAACAGAGAAACTGAAGATTTAACTGAATTTCCTAATAACCCTCAAATTTGCAGTAATGATTTCACAGCAGTAGAGAATAAATATCATTACAGTAGAAGTATTTTTGAAAGTGCTGTAACTAAGTTTAAGGATATAATTCCTCCATTATTTTCTTCAATGCCATGTACCAACACAGTGCAGAACAGCTACCTAAACTCTGCTCCCTCAGAGGTCGATTATCTCATTAGTAGTTTTATATCTTGACTGCGTACGACTCTAGATACTGTGGTTCCTCTGAAAAGGAAAGCCTCAAATCAAAATTGCTTGACTTCCTGGTTTAACTCACAATCACGTAGCTTAAAGCAAATAACTCATAAGCTGAAGAGAAAATGGTGTCTCAATAATTTACAAGATCTTCATTTATTAGCCTGGAAAATTTTATTAAAGAAATGCTCTTTGTAAATCTAGGACATCTTATTATTCATCACTGATTGAAGAAAATAAGAACAGCCCCAGGCTGACAGAGAGTCAGAGCTCTGTTTAGCCGAGTATTCCTTTTAACCTTAACTAGTTTTGAACCATTCATAACCATCTCAAAGACATATCTTTATGTTCAGCTACTTTCAATACTGGTTTCTGGACTCTCTCTCCTATTGATCTTTCTGACTTATCTTCAGTAGTTACTTCCTCCAAACCATCAACATGTGTATTAGACCCCATTCTTTGGGGAAGATACACCGAACAAGCCCATAACAGCGGTAAGACACGCAGAGGTGGAAACTCAGCCAAACAGTGCTTTTATCATCCTTGGGGACTTTAATCACTGCAACCTCAGGAAATGTCAATTTTCTGACCAGAGGGGGAAAAGAATAAATAAATACTTGACCACTGCTACTGCAACATCAGAAATGCATACAAGGCTGAGCCCAAACCCCACTTAGGCAAATCTGATCATCTTGCAATTCTTCCGAAACCCACAAACATCAAATCGCTGAAAGCTGATCCGGTCATAACCAGAACCACCAACACCTGATCTGACAGTGCACTGGCAAATCTGGAGAGCTGGCTAGAGCTAACAGATATGAAAGTTTTCAAAGAAGCCACAGAGTACACAGAGACAGCTAGCGATTACATCAGCTGGTGTACGTCCATCTGTGTCCCCTCCACATCTGTGTGTTTTCCCAAATGAAAAACTCTAGTTCAACGCAGATGTCTGCACGAAATCAGGAATAGACATGAGACTTATAAGTCAGGAGACAGAGAAAAATATAAGTGGGCCCATTACAAGCTGCGTAAATCCATCGGAGCTGCTAAAGGGGCATATTCCCAAAAACTCAAAGCTTCTACATAGACAGCAACTGCTGTGTGGCAAGCAGGATGAGGATCCCAAAGCAGGACACCCAAGGGCCTGCTTTGACTTTATTTCCAGAAGGAAACAAAATGAGCTGGGCAGGAGCCAGCAGCACAAACTTAACTCTTCAAACACAACGCGGCTTGACATGACACACAACACGAAGACATGAACATGAACACAGACAATATATACACAGAGGGATAATGAGGGAATGGGCAACAGATGGGATCAAAGGTGAACATAATACACTGACGAGACAAGGGGAAGTAAAACCAAACACAAGCACACAGCACAAGAGACCGTCAAAATAAAAACAGGAAATAACCAAACCTAGTATATGCAGACTTGACACACAGACAGAACCTAAGCATGACCATAACAGAAACCTAAAAAACACATGGGGGAAACACAAAGAACTAGAAATCCAAACATAATCAAAACCCACAATAAAAGAAACCCAGAAAAGAAAAATACTAAACAAAGCATAAACCAAAAACACTGGGTCATAAGGACCCAGGACATGACAGCAATACACGTAGTATGTGGCAGGGAATTCAGTCAGTCACTAACTACAGGAGAAACTCTGACATGGAGGTCAGACAAAACACCCTTCCAGAATGTCTCAACAGCTTTTATGCCAGGTTTGACAGACTAACACTGACTCTCCCACAAAACTACCCTGTAACTCTGATTCAGGTAACAGGTAAACCCCCGACAAGCAGCAGGTCCAGACGGTGTCTTACCCGGAGTCCTAAAGGCCTGTGCTCAACAACTGGCAGGTGTGTACACAGGTATCTCCAAAGCCTCTCTAGCACAGGCAACAGTCCCACGTATCTTCAAAACCTACACCACCACACCCATACCTAAGAAACCAGATGCACCCACCCTAGACATCTTCAGACCAGTGGTCCTCTCACCAGTTGCCATGAAATGTCTGGAAAAGCTGTTGCTCAAGCATCTCAACTCCATGGTGCTGGAAACTGTTAACCCTCTTCAGTTTGCCTATTGTCCAAGCAGATCAGTGGATGATGTGGTACACTGTAAAACATAGCAGCCTCATTTAGTTAAATCCACTTACTACATTTCTTTAACACAATGAGCTCTGACAATTTTTTGATTTTGAACTCTACATTATGAGTTTTAGAAAGTAAAACTTACAGCTATCCATTGTGCTGACTATTAGAGAAATTTGTCAGATTTGTATGTGTTGACTGAACTTGAATCTGTAAGTCAGAAGTTGAAAAAAAAGGAGAGGATAAAAGGCGGGAAAGTAAAACTTAAAGTTAAAGTTGTACTGACTATTTGGGAATTTGTCAGATTTGATTGAACTTGGATTTGTAAGTCATCAATTTGAAAAAAGGAGAGGGGGAAAAAGGCGGGAGTGTGGGATTGCAGCTATAGAAAAAAAATTGCAGTGACTTTTGAGTAACTGTCTTCTTCAAACAAGGCAACATGAAATAATGGGAATAATAATTCATACACTGCAGATAAGTCAAATATAGAATTCCGTCCAAAATATACACATTTCACGGTAAATTATAAAGGACTACTTCCACCAGCGGAAGAAGACTATTTTGCTGACAACGGCCTGTTACAGAAGGGCGGAGCAATACAATGCTTGTCTGTACCTGCAAAGAGGAGCGGTGTCTTGATTCTTCAAACTGCATCAGTGCCAGGTAAGTTTAATAAACCTAAATTAACTACTTTTCTATTAACTGTTGGTACAGTAATGTAAAAACAGTAACTATGTAGATTGTGTTTTTAGTAGCCATGAAAAATACATTTGCAGCTTTGGTTATTAGTTGCCCCCCACCCCCCACATGTTGGACAGATTTAATCTTATTCGGTCACGCATTTTTTGAAAAAACATAACATGTTAGATAACTGGTATAATGTTTTAAGCTGACCTCAATATACGTTGTGTTCATGTGCCGCTATATTTCTTCGCTCGGTTCCTTCACCGAAGCATGAGCTAGCTAATCAGCTAACAGTCAAGGCCATACAACTGTGAATGTTCAATATCAAACAACTTTATCAGAAATGGGGCACAGCGCTCATGCTTTGCTAACCTTTTGTATTGACCACTAAACTAGGAAAATTTGCTAATGTTGTTTGATAACTGATTTTATGCTGGTTAGAATTTGTGTTAGTACAGCTCATGCAGTAGAGTAAAAAAACTCCACTCTGAGCACATTTTTCTTCCCTTGAAATGTCTTCTTTTTCACATCCTGTGTGCATGCGCGTGTGTGAGGCACGTTTGCTGGGTACTTGCAGCAGATAGCAGAGCAGATGCTGACTTTGTCATGTTAAAATAATATGTTTAATGTATGACAGGAGTAAAATGTAACCAAATTCCTCAAGAGATGGTACAAGAGATTTTTCAAAAACACATTAAACAGAGATTTCCGCTCTCGATGCCCCTTCGGTATGTTTTGCACAGACAGGAGCTTTCAAAGTAGTTAATTAAGTTAAAACGAAAGTCATTTTAAATAAAATTATATTTTTATATCTAAAATGGTTTAGTGGACATTTTACATTTATCTAACACTGGATGGCATGTCATCAGCTAGTTTCAGCACGATGCTCCACCATGCTTAAGTTAGTTCATATCCTGACAGCAATTTGTTGAGCTTCAGTCCTAAGTGCTCTTTATTTGAACATTGGATGAAAACATAGTCAAGAGCAATATTTAAGAACAAAATCAAAAGTCAATATTTGAAATTAAAGTTTGTAATTCTTGCAGGGTTTTTGCAATGTAATCATACGTTTTAGCTAACCTTAACACAATAAGGGTTTTTAGAAATTACATGTTGAATGTCTGTAGTTATGTACAAAGCGTTAGGAGGTCTGCTGCGAACAAAAAGTATGTTGGACAATCATGCTACTGATTTTAGAATAGAAGCAAATGGCTTTTTTTTGTAGCATGTTAAAATGAAAAATGGTCATGTAGAAACTCAAGAGCAGTAATATTTGGCATATTTTTTGCAAAAATCACAAAGTGCAAACATTGTCACATTTTTAAGGATTAAACAATTTAAGAATTTAGGAACTATATATTTAAAAAATTGGTTTCATTTTTTTTTCATCATTCAAATAATTTTTGTTTACAGAAGTGAACAATGATGTCCAGTTCATGATTTTGGAACTATTCACAGTGACCGTCCTGGAGCATCTAAGGTGTTACCAGCTCACCAGAAGAGACCCTGCAGCAGCTGTGGTTGTTGACCCTACAATCTCAATGACTACACCCCCCTTGCTGCATACCCTGTTGAAGCACGTTCATGTTACATTAAGGTAATCTTTGATTGGGCAGGTTGGCTAAAATGTAAAGACACACTCAATCTTTGGAGCTTGGAAATTTGGGGGGTGTTTTAGATCAAACTTGGGTGAGGCAACAATGAGCAGGAGTGGTCAAGGGCTCAAGAGGAACGGAGAAATGAGGTGGTGTGGGGGGGGGAGGGGTCCAATTCAGGGGATGGTGATCTGCTGTGATGTGTTGGTAGTAGTGGAATTTTGTGTGTGTGTGTGTGTGTGTGTGTGTGTGATAGAAGTCATTTTATCTAGCCTGTACTGTTTTCACTGTTTATTTAGAACTTCTTTTAGATTGAGTTTTTACTATTATCTGAAGTCTTTTCTTGCTTTTTCCTCTGTGTTTCAGTTACTGCTGCCTCATTAATGATGCTTCTCCGAGTCATTGTCTCACCTCAGGAAATAAGACGTGTCACCCTACAAGATATTCCCCCATCTGTCGATGAGCTATGTACAGTGCTGCGCAACACTCTGGGACTCCGAGGGAACTTTATTTTACAGTTTGAAGATCCAGACTTTGGGAATGAGCTCTGCAATTTGACTGATATCAAGGATCTACCAACCGAACGAGCCACACTGAAAGTTCTGTTTGTGTTATCTGAACCACTTTCTGACTCAACATTAGATACTGCAAGCCTTGGTTCCCAGAGTACTGCAAGCCCTGGTCCCCCAAGTAGTGCAGATCCAACAGAATGGCCTGAACCATTTGTTATTCCACATTTCTCTCATGATGTTGAGTATCAGCTGAGAGTAGCAAATGATGCCTATGCCAGTGATGGAGCTGTGATGGTTGTCTCAAAGAGTGTGAAAAGTGAAATACTGGACAGACTGGCTGATTGCATCGCCAAAATCACTCCCTATCCTACTAGAGACAACATAGAAAGTGTGGCTAAAGCTCTTGTGGTCAAGCACCCTTGCCTGAGGGAGCCAGGGTCTGGTCAAGGATGGTATTGCTGGAAGTTCAGCTTGGTATTCAAGATGGGCAATTATCGTCAGAGGATGATGGCAGCTGGATGCCCAGAAGTTCTGGTAAATAAAAAGAGGAAAAGGAAATGGCAAACCACTCAAGAAGTCAAAAAAGGGAGAGATCCACTATTTGCCACAGCCACCTGAGGGACAAACTGCAGTCAAAGCAGAGAAGGATCGCAAGACCATGGCTCTAGAAGTGCAGAAGAAGGATCCAGATTTACAGGTCCTGGATGAATTGATGACCGCAACATTTGCACAGCGGAGACAAGAAATAATCGGTGATGAACCTCTCATTTCTCTTGTCAAGGACAGATGGCCTGCATTGTTTAGTGAGCGACAGGTAATGCTTTGCCAGCTGAATACGGCATAAAAATCTTACATTTTGTGTGCATTTAGTGATTAAACATGTACTCTTTGTTGCAATAACTTTCGCTCCCCACAGTTCTAAGCTGCTTATATTTTCCCTCACTCATGCCCTTTTCTGTGCTATTTTGTTACCCATCTGCTTTAGCTAATTGCAGAGTTCCGGAGAATTGTCACCAAAGACCTGCTGGAATCCTTTTTGGGTGGACTTGATGCCTTCATGCCCAGTCTTCTACAACTTTACAAAGCAGCTGCTGCATCGGGCAGGAGGTTGGTCCTGAGCAGCGTTCTGGATTGCCTTCAAAAGGAGGTATGTACTGTATACAGAACATTTTCTATCAATGTGTACTAAGATTATTATTCCAGCTTTGGTATTGCACTCATGTACCATTTCCTTTTTTGACAGGACACAAACCAAAACCAAAGAACAGCTGCCCTTCTTGGTCTCCCATGCTACTTTTCAGAAGATTCCTCCAGCGTAATCAGGATGTGTAATGTAAGCCCCTGTATTTACATATTCTGTACTACTCTTCCATGGTTAAAACTCAGGGACATGCAAATTGACTTAAATAACTTATATCTATTATGTAACACGCAATTAATAGAAAAAATGTAACCCACTAGTCAATCATGCTATGATACTCTTTTCTAATGTCCTAATGAAATCTTAATCTATTTAATAGCTAATGTGATTAAAAGTTAGCATCAGCAAACATTTACATCAAGAAGAGTCTAAATATCCTTGCTGAGGAATCTTGTCTGACTTTGAATTCTGGATCATTGTGGTGGTCTCCCAAGCAGTTTGGCCATCACCCCAACACAGTATTAGTTTCATGTCCCTGAGTTTTTTCAGTCAAGTTTAATACACATTACACTTGCAGGAATCATTTTATTTATTATTGGTTGATACACAGCGTTTTAGTTCCATTAGTTACAACACTCACTGACTGACACACTCACTCACTTCAAAGACAGATATAGTCTTTATTTATTATGTCAGTGATGTTTTAAATTTGGAGAAGTAAAGATGCGTCTGTCTTTGTTTTTAGGCTCATGGCGAAACTCAGGACGTGATAATGAGCGGGATGGAAGTTGGACTGCTGATTGGACACGAAGGCCCTCTGCAGGACGCATTCCCTTTAGAGGTCTTCAATGTGGCTGTGGTAGTAGAGGAAAAGATCATCCTATATGACATCAGAGATGTGCCCACTGGCTTTGCCATGTTACTGGGCACCATCTACTGCCTTAACCTTGAGTACCCACAAAATATGAAGTACTCCTTTGAGTTCCTGCAGAAGGTCATCATGAACATTAAACCAGACCAATGCTCTGCAAGAGTCCATGGACTAAGAAATAAACTGCTTAGATATCGCTTGTAAAAATTTAACTTGTGTTTAAATATCACAAATGTTTTTTGATTGTTTACAATGTTGGGCATTTTTGTTCTTTGTTCATAAGGTTTTATGAACCTGCCTACAACTCTACCTCACCTTCTCCGTGTCTACCACCTTCTTCTTCTCTCCCTTGCTCGCTCTCTGTTCCCACAACCCCATCTTCTCTTTTTACAACCCCACTTTCTCCATCCCCCTCCCATGTGGTTTGCTGTTTGGTTGTGAAAGCATGGTGTTAAAGTTTATGAAGATTTTTTTATTAATAAATGTTGAAATTTTGGATAAATGCAAGCATTCGGTGTGTTCTGTCATATATCATGAGAGTTGAAACAAATTTGAAATTTAAATTCTTTTAACTTGAAAGGGAGAGTTGTATTTCATATAGTAAGTTATTTGAACTCAAAACAGTGAGTTACAATCATGCAGAAATGTGTGTTTGTTCAACTAGCTAAAGAAAGTATATTATATTGATGACGTTTAATATTTTATTGTTTTAACTTACAGTATTAAGTTGAAACAACAACTGATAAATAGTTTTCTTGCACCAATAATGTGTAATGATTTTTTGATTTAATTCAAAGTATCAAGTTGAGACAGCAAGTGATAAAAAGTTAAATCAACTTTGACAACTTTAAGAACTACATTAAGACAACAACAACAGTGTAGTACAATCAACATTTTTAACTTTCATTTCTGAGTTGAAACAATGAAAAACTGCTAGTTGAGTTAACATGCGATTTTAAGGCAGCAGGTGGACTTTCATTGGCAAGTTTAACTGACTTGAAATGTCTTACAGTGTAGCCATAGCCCTCCACCACACTCTCCAACACCTGAGCTACAGCAGAACATATGCTTTCAATACCATCTGAGTGGGAAAACTGATTGTAAAACTGATGCACCTGGGGGTCCCAACCCCCACCTGCAACTGGGTTCTCGATTTCCTTACACACCACAGATTGTACAGATTGTGAACTCAGCAGAGACCCTTCTTTCTTTCAATCAGCACCGGATCACTGCAGGGTTGCTGCCTCAGTCCCAAATTCATCACCCAATACATCTATGACTGTGTATCCAACATAGTCATCATCAAATACACTGACAACACGACCATCCTAGGTCTCATCAAATGACCTTGAAAATGACCTCATCCTCAATATAGAAAAGATAAGAGAAATCATCATTGACTTCAGGAAGAAAGCCCTTCAACTGCTCCCCTTCACCATCAGGGGCACTAAAGTGGTGAGAGTGAACAACTACAAGTTCCTCTGCCTTCATGTGTTATCTGATTTTCACTGCAGCCACTGTGAAAAAGGCCAGAAGCCACTGCACTTAATCAGACTGCTCAGGAAACCTCACACAAGCCTACAAGGGCCTGGTGGAGAGCATCCTCTCCACTGGTATCTCAGCACAGTATGGCAACATCACTCAGACAGAGAGTGGAGAGTCTGGAGAGTCATAGAAACAGCTGAAAAATTACCAGGACTGAACTTTCATCAATGGACACAATGTACATGCAACAATGCAAATAGCCACAGCACATCATCAGAGACCCAGACCACACACAGGCCCAAACACACAGCTTGCAGTCTGGAGAAAAGTAGAGCAGACAGTATTATCACACACAGGACTAGATCCTATAAAAGTTTCTTTCCTGCCACAGTCAGGCTGACGACATCCCTTAACTCAAAGTAAAAGGACTGTTCACAACAAAAATCCACTGTGCAATATTTCTCATGCAAGTAAAATCTAATGTGCAACATTTTATTCCTAAATAAATAACACTAACTGATGCAATATCTGTTTGATCTGCGTGCACAATGTACACTTCATTATCCATGCAATATCCACTGGAATACTTGGTGTGCAAAAACTGCTGTTGACAATGTCCATTAACCTTGTACTTTGTAATATATTCATTGCCAGCACCGGGTGAGAAATTCTCATCCTTTTTATTCCATACCTTTTATAATTTTCTCTATTTATTTACTGTTACTCAGGGATTCTTAAGCAGAGCTCTTATGTGCCCAAACCTTGCATGCAAATACTAATGGCAAATAAAGCTTCTGCAGAGCAATGGTTCATTTAAACTGTTTCAGTTGAGTTTCAGAATTCATCACAGTACAGAAACAGCATTAAAGGTTACAAATGATCTTCTTACAGCCTCTGACAGTGGACTCATATCTGTGCTTGTCCTGCTAGACCTCAGTGCAGTATTTAATACTGCTGACTATAATACTACAGAGATTAGAGCATGCTATATGTATTAAAGGTACTGTGCAGCAGTGGTTTGAATCATTTCTATCTAACACACTCCAGTTTTTTCTTCTAAAAACTCTCTGAAAAGCATTCAGTTGATCCAAACTGCTGAAGTGAGCGTACTGACACGGACTAGAAGGAGAACTTTCTCCCAAAATGGCTTCTATTCATTGGCTCCATGTTAACTCCAGGATTGAACTTAAAATCTGTCTTCTCACATACAAGTGAGATTCAAATATCAAATATCAGGCCACACCTTATCTTAAATACCTCATACTACCACCACAATTAAGCACTTCACTCTCAGACTGCAGGCTAACTTGTGGTTCCTAGGGTATTTAAAAGTAGAATGGGCAGCAGAGCCTTCAGTTTTCAGGCCCCTCTTCTGTAGAACCAGCTCCCAGTTTGGATTCGGAGACAGACACCCTCTCTATTTTTAAGATTAGGCTTAAAATATTCCCATTTTTAAAATAGCTTAAAGTTAGAGCTGAATAAAGTGACCCTGAACCTTCCCTTAGTTATGTTGCAATAGGCCTAGGCTGCTAGGGGCTTCCCATGATGCACTGGGTCTTTCTTCTTCACCTCTTATCACTCTGTGTAATCACCATCACATTTTGTCTGCTATTTTGTTATAATTTCTTTCTTGAACAAGAGCCAAAAATGAGTGCTGACCACCAAACATTTGTGTCAAATTTCAAATTTCTCTCTCTCTAAGATTCGCTCTGAAAACAAAATGGCTTTTACCAATAAAAAGTTATTTGGGGCTCGCTTGATGATTTAGCTTTAAAATGACTGTAAAAACGGCTGCAGTAGAAAAAGAAATTGCTGATGGGTGTCAAGTCCAATCTGTTTCCCAGCATGAACTCCTCCATACTTAATGGCACATTACTTGAAGTCTGCAAAATACTTTTGGGTGTATATTATAAAGTTAAGTGTAGAATTTTAGAATACAAAATAAAAATTAGTCTTAGGTATTAGTTCTAATTTCTGATTTTCATCATAGTTGTTTACCTTAGTGTTTAATCCTTTGCTATTGACATTGTTTGGTTTTCTCTCTTCCATCATCCATTCACTCCCACTTATCCTGTTCAGGGTGGCAGGGGGGCTGGAGCCTATCCCAGCTGACATAGGGCGAGAGGCAGGGTACACCCTGTACAGGTCGGCAGCCTGTCACAGGGCCAACACAGAGAGACACAACCATGCACACCTTTGGGCAATTTAGAGTGGCCAATTAACCTAACCCCAGTACCTGCATCTCTTGGACTGTGGGAGGAAACTGGAGTACCTGGAGGAATCCCACACTGACATGGGAAGAACATGCAAACTCCACAGAGAGAGAGGCCTGGGCCAAGGTGGAATCAGAGAGAAGCTACAGAATTGAGGCTCCAGTATAGCAGAAAAAAAAGCAATTGATTAACTGATTAAGTCGTGTTTTAGACTGCTTATTGCTAACGGATCTATTCTTACCCAAAGTGCAGCCGTGACCAGTTCTGAATGAGGGCTTTACAGCAGACAGCCGCAAGAACTCTTGCCAGTACTGCGTACCGGCGCAGAATCTTTTAGTGGTACGCAATACTGGACCTACCGGCTTACTTTCACACCTGACTGTACCTTCTTGTCAAGTATTCGTCAGTTAGTCATTCTGTGTTTAGTTACTTCCTGTCTTATTTTGGTAGTCTTTCATCTTGTGTGTGCTGTTTTGTTTAGCTTCCCTTGTCTTGTTTCCCCGATGAGTTTCAACTGTGTTCCTAGATGTTTTTTCTCTGTCCCATTCACCCCTCTGTGTATTCATAGATTTGGTCTTTCCCTTTGTTGTTGTCAGGATGTCTGTTGTCCTGGTCCTAGTCTTTTCTCCATTCTCTAGCCTGTTTCTCTGGTGTTTCCTCTTCCGCCAGTTTATCTAAGTTCCCTGTGCCACAAAGTAATAGTTTACTTTCCATTTGGTCTTGTTACCACTATGGATTTGCCTAATGGACTTTTTACCAGCTTTAACCCTTTAACACTGACCTGAAACATGTGTTTCAAATTTCCTGCCATTTGCCAACTTCCGGCAACAGCGTGAGTGAAGCTAACACAACAGCCACATGTTGTGAAGCACACTCTCAGCTTTCAGAAACCGTTTGGAGTTTTCCAAGAGGACAAACTGCCACATAATTCCATAATGCAAAGTATGCTTGTGCAAATGTGTCAGCAGTGATACACTTGGTGTTCGTTGCATCTGTGACACTGGGTTAAAGGGTTAATAAAAGGCTCACCATCTGGTTAATCCTGCTTGTCTTGTATTCTGCATTCCAGATCCTCACACCTCTACCCTGACAGAAGACAATATAAACTGGAGACAACAGTCAACATCTTGACATCTTTCCAACACACATTCATACGAATATTGTGTGAGATGCATGATAGGTCTGTCTGAGTACAGATGGGTTGTTGCCTTCCATCCCCCATTCATAAACACTAAACATAATGAATACACTTCAAAATGATAGTCTAAACAAGTAGATCACATAATCGGGGAGACAGAAAGCATGAGTAATCCACAAAACATAAAAAGACAGATTAAAAAAAATTGACCTTCAGTGAACTGAGACACTAAAAATAAACTTGCATAGATAACAATGAGAAATGTCAATCTGTGAAAGGAATTCCTGACCATAAGATTCATTTAATCATCTGTAAAGTAAGCATGAACACTTGCCAGACATCTCTCATCACCACAGGAGCCACAGTGATGGTGGACCATTGCTAACTAAACTCACCACTGTTCAACCCCACAAAAAGCACATCAGACTTGCATAACTATTGAGGATTAAAAATGTGACAGCAATAAAAATAACAACACTGCTAACTTGACAATTTGAACTTGAATGATCCCTCTACAATCTCCTTTGTAAGACTGTGCATGTGACATGCCACCAGTGACTGTTTCTGTCTCATTAACCAACATGAAATCTGACTTTTCAACATAACATGGCACATTTTGCATTTTTTGTCAAATACTTTTAGACTTTCACACTTTAAAAAAATACCTAAACATTTAAAAAAAAAACTACTACTGTGATCTGTGAGAGATTTTTCTTTCTAATATTGTAGGATCTTTACCTTAAGGAAACTGCTGTTGTGCACTGGCCCTAATTAAATTGAACTGAATTGAAAATGGATACAAACCACATGTGTAAAATGCTCCTGTAAAGCAAAACAATGTCTCCAGATGCCCTCATAGTAGGAGTAAAGGGTTCAGTGTTTTCCCTTAATTTGACATCCAACCTGTATATCATGAAATATAACAGGTCAACAGTACAGGCTGCATTTTTGGTCTAGGGGCAGTACGGTGGTGTGGTGGTCAGCACTGTTGCCTCACAGCAGAAGGTCCTTGTTCAAATCCATCCTTTGACTGGGGCCTTTCCATGTGGAGTTTGCATGTTCTCCCCACATCTACATGGGTTGTCTCCATGTACTCTGGTTTCTTCCCACAGTCCAAAGACATGCACGTAGTGGGGTTAGGTCAATTGGTGGTCCTAAATTGGCCATAGGTGTGACTGATCTGTGAATGTGAAAAAAGGCATCAGATTTCAATGTGATCCCAGGCAAAGCTCTCGGGGATTGTGCTCACCAGCTTGCAGAAGTAATGACTGACATCTTTAATCTCTCCCTTTCACAAGGTATTGTTCCCAGCTGTCTAAAAACTGCAACCATCATTCCTGTGCCCAAGCAGACCAGCATCAGCTTCATGAAGGATTACAGAGCAACCGCTTTGACACCTATTGTTTACAAATGATTTGAAAAACCAGTCCTCTGCCACATTAAATCTATTCTCCCCACCACTTTAGACCAACATCAATATGCATATTGTGCAAATAGTTGAGGATGCTATAAATACAGTCCTACATACTGTCATGACTCATCTGGAGCAGAGCAGAACATGTATACAAATGATGTTTGTGGACTACAGTTCCAATTTAACACTATAGTCCCAAGCAGGCTGGCCATGAAAGTACTAAAACTTTGTCTTAGTAGATGATGCTGTCCATGGGTTTAGGACTTTCTAAGCTGTAGGACACAAACTAAGTGACTTGAGGCAAGAAGACAGATGATTTGAAAAGAGACATTTATGTCTGTTGTGAACAATCATTGAACAGAGGTGAGGGCTTATGACACCAGCTGTCAGCCACCTACACTGCAATCTTGAGATCCCTTCCCAGGCACCTCAACCCCCGCTCACACCTTACTCCAGGTCACGTGATAGGGTGATAGGTTCAAGCTCTTGAGACTACCTTCTAACAGGAACAAGCCTCTGGCAGAACCAGGCTCAGGAAGGAGTAGCCATCTGCTATGACCAGTTGGGGTGAGGAGACAGGAAAAAAAGACATACTGTGGAAGAGAGCCAGAGATTATTAATAACTAATGATGAAATGCAAAATGTTGTATAAACGCATGCAGATTCAAAGGAAACAAGGAACAGAACAAAGTAGAAAGTAGTAGGGAAGACGAGGAAGACTAGACTGAAAACTTAATGTGTCAACTGAAAACAGAACGACAATACTAACTGAACTTAAAATACAAGATTACTATAAATAACAAAAAACTCAACCTGAGCAAGTAATAAAATGAAAGCTCTAGGATAATGAATGATGGATAGAGGGACCAGAACCAAGACAAAGAAAACAGAGAGCTAAAAGTCCAAACAACAAGAACGGCACTGGGGGTCTAAACTGCCCAAGAAGCGAGGCAGGAGTGCAACTCTGGGGTCGGCTGGGTAGCTAACGGTGAAGATGAAGCAGTTCTGGGGGTTGGCCAGTGGCAGAGACAAAGCCCCTCTGGAGGCCAGACAGGAGACCAGAGGCAGAGATGAAGCCCCTCCAATGGCTTGCATGGCGGCTGGTGTTGGATAAGAAGATGGTACCCCTCAGGAGGCCTTGTGGCCAGTGGCAAAGACTGGTGTCTTGCCTGGAGGTTGATGACAGCAAAGACCCACAGGTGGCTTGGCTCGGGGTTGGCACTGGCGGAGGTGACAAAGCATCTCAGGAAGCTTGGCAGGAGGACGGTGATGGACACCAAGACCCTAAGGATCAAGTGGCATGGGAAGCACGGGCAGTGTGAGACCCACAGGCTCAGGCAGTATAAAACCCACAGGCTGAGGTTCAGGTGGTGGGGGCTGCACGGTACACAGGGTTAGGCTCAAGCTTGGGTTGCACAGGGTGTCTGGGGATGCGCAGGACCCAATGAAAACTCTGGTGCAGCCTTGTAACCTTCTTAATACAAGGAACTAACTTAAAGCACAACTCTAAACAAAGGTGTCAGTTTGGCCGGCGGTCCCTTGACGTTTACACAGAGGCATGAGGCTGAAATAAACTCTTCTAACTTGAAGTCTTTATTAAATAAACAGGAGCATTTCACAGTCAACAACACAACAGCAGCAGCAACAACAACAACTCTACAAGCAAACGGCTTCCTTTTATACTCTCCCTGCCACAGGTGAGCATCCAGAATGGTCCAAGTTTGGGTGCAGCCAAACAAAGGAAAACAAAATAATCCCATTCCCAAAACCAAACAAAATTTAACACAAAGAATAAGTATTTACATATACACAAATTCATAAAATTATTTTATACATCTATATTAAAACTCTTTGATCTAAACTCCCCTCACGTGATACTTTGGTTTGCCCCAGGGGCTCATAAGCAGGTGATCAAGCTCCCTCCAATCTTTTGCTCCACATCCTGCTGAAGACAACTAGGAGAAGGTGAGTACTGCTAACCTCAACACACATCAAATATCTATAACACAATGAAAATTTTTCCTACACAGGTAGGATGGCCAGTCCCCCTCTATTTCTTCACCTTTCGTAACTGTCACAACACAAACTAATTCACACTCAATAAAGAATGCTCCAAACAATTAATGTCTGTTTTTTTTGTATAGCTTATTTAAAAACCTCAATCCTTTATTAAACTACATAGGCAGGTAAAGGTAATGGAACCCCTGGTCTCCATTACATTTCCTCCCCCCTTCTGCTAAGACTAATGCACTTCAATCTTCATATACACGTGATAGACAGTCAGCTACATGGTTAGACTTCCCTGGTCGATAGCACACTGTGAAGTCATAAGGTTGCAAAGAGAGATACCACCGTGCAACACGCATGTTAGTCTTTCATCTTGTGTAACCACTGGAGTGCACGATGATCTGTTTCCAGTCTGAAGTGTCTACCTAAAAGGTAGTACCTCAGCGACTCCACTGCCCACTTCATTGCTAGACACTCCTTTTTCACAGTGGAGTATCTTGTCTCTCTGTCCTGAAGCTTTCTGCTGAGGAAAACAACTGGCCGTCGTACTCCATCCACCTCCTGCAGCAATACGGCGCCTATGCCCACTCCAGACACATCTGTCTGCAGTGTGAAAGGCCGAGTGAAATCCGGACTATGAAGAACTGTGTCACTTGCAATAGCTGACTTCAGGTCATTAAAAGCCTTTTCACAGTCCTTGGTCTACTTGACCCTTTTTGGTGCTGAAACTTTTGTCAGATCTGTGAGAGGTGCTGCCCTCTCTGCAAAGTGGGGAATGAATTTGCTGTACCACCCCACTAATCCCACAAACACTCGCATCTTTCTCTTTGTTGTTGGCACTGGGTATGCATGGATTACCTCCATTTCCCCACCTGTGGCTTGACCTGTCCATATCCAACCACACAACCAAGGTATTCCACCTGCCTCTGTGCCAGCTTACACTTGTGAGGATTAATGGTAAGCCCAGCAGATTTGATCAGGTGGAGAACATGTTGCAGGTGAACCACATGCTCCTCCCAGGTCTGGCTGAAGGTCACCATATCATCCAAGTATGCTGCAGCAAACTCAGACACATCCCTCAAGACCTGGTCCATGAGGCGTTGAAATGTTGCTGGTGCCCCCTGGAGACCAAATGGCATCACCCTAAACTGAAACAGTCCAAAAGGGGTTTTGAAAGCTGTCAGCTCCTTTGTTTCTGGTGCTAGGGCCACCTGCCAGTAACCCTTGCTCAGATCAAGAGTGGTGATAAACTTGCTTCTCCCCACCCATTCCAAGAGTTCATCAATGCGAGGCATTGGGTAAGGATCAAACTTGGAAACAGAGTTGAGGTATCTCAAATCAATGCAGAACCTCAGTGTTGGCTTGGCACGACTCCAGACTCTAACAGGCTGTCACTTGGTGTTGGCTCTCACTCTTACTGCGGTATTGTATCACTTCCTGTTCCTGTTTCGGAGCACAGTGTTTTGCTGTCTGTTAGCTGTTATATCTGTATAACTCGATCTATCTGGATAACAACATATTTTAGTGTAATCTTCACCTACTTTAAATAGCATACTCTTTGCTGAATCACCTGTATTCACATTATTCACTTTATTTGTTTTTAGAAATTCGCTAGCTTAGCTCAGCTAGTAGCTTAGCCCTTAGCCGACTCACTAGCGGCATGGCTTCTTCTCCTGTCTCTCCTGCACTTTCCTGCTCTGGGTGTCACATGTTTAGTTACTCCTCGGCCTCCTTTAGCAGTAACGGTACTTGTAATAAATGTAGTCTGTTTGTAGCTCTGGAGGCCAGGCTTTGTGAATTGGAGACTCGGCTCCGCACCCTGGAAAATCCTGTATCTAGCCAGGCCCCTGTAGCGGGTGCGGACCATGGTAGCTTAGCCGCCGTTAGCTCCCCCCCAGCAGATCCCGAGCAGCAGGGAAAACAGGCCGGCTGGGTGACGGTGAGGAGGAAGCGTAGTCCTAAGCAGAAGCCCCGGGTACACCACCAACCTGTTCACGTCTCTAACCGTTTTTCTCCACTCGGCGCCACACCCGCCGAGGAACAAACTCTGGTTATTGGCGACTCTGTTTTGAGAAACGTGAAGCTAGAGACACCAGCGACCATAGTCAAATGTCTTCCAGGGGCCAGAGCAGGCGACATTCATGGAAATTTGAAACTGCTGGCTAAGGCTAATCGTAGATTTGGTAAGATCGTTATTCACGTCGGCAGTAATGACACCCGGTTACGCCAATCGGAGGTCACTAAAATTAATATTGACTCGGTGTGTAACTTTGCAAAAACAATGTCGGACTCTGTAGTTTTCTCTGGGCCCCTCCCCAATCAGACCAGGAGCGACATGTTTAGCCGCATGTTCTCCTTGAATCGCTGGCTGTCTGAGTGGTGTCCAAAAAACGACGTGGGCTTCATAGATAATTGGCAAAGTTTCTGGGGAAAACCTGGTCTTGTTAGGAGAGACGGCATCCATCCCACTTTGGATGGAGCAGCTCTCATTTCTAGAAATATGGCCAAATTTATTAACCCTAAAACCTGACTACCCAGGGTTGAGACCAGGAAGCAGAGCTGCAGTCTTACACGCCTCTCTGCAGCTTCTCTCCTCCTGCCATCCCCCCAAAACTCCATCCCCATAGAGTCGGTGCCTGCTCCCAGACCACCAAAAAACAAAGCTAAAATCAGCAAAAAGCTATTTAAGCATAAAAATTCAAAAACAATAAATAATATAGCTTCATCAACTGCACCAAAAAATAAAACAATTAAATGTGGATTATTAAACATTAGGTCTCTCTCTTTCAAGTCCCTATTAGTAAATGATTTAATAATTGATCAACGTATTGATTTATTCTGCCTTACAGAAACCTGGTTACAGCAGGATGAATATGTTAGTTTAAATGAATCAACACCCCCGAGTCACAGTAACTGTCAGAATGCTCGAAGCACAGGTCGAGGAGGAGGATTAGCTGCAATCTTCAATTCCAGCTTATTAATTAATCAAAGACCCAGACAAAGTTTTCATTCTTTTGAAAGCCTGACTCTTAGTCTTGTCCACCCTAATTGGGAAAATCAAAAACCTGTTTTATTTGTTATTATCTATCGTCCACCTGGTCCCTACTCAGAGTTTCTGTCCGATTTCTCAGACTTTTTATCTGATTTAGTGCTCAGTTCAGATAAAATAATTATAGTGGGTGATTTTAACATCCATGTAGATGCTGAAAATGACAGCCTCAACACTGCATTTAATCTATTGTTAGATTCAATTGGCTTCTCTCAAAATGTAAAGGAGCCCACCCACCACTTTAATCATACTCTGGATCTTGTCCTGACATATGGCATAGAAACTGAAGACTTAACAGTATTCCCTGAGAGCCCCCTCCTGTCTGATCATTTCTTAGTAACATTTACATTTACTTTAATGGATTACACAGCAGTGGGGAATAAGTTTTATTACAGTAGAAGTCTTTCTGAAAGTGCTGTAACTAAGTTTAAGGATCTAATTCCTTCATTATTATGCTCTTCAGTGCCAACACAGTGCAGAGCAGCTACCTAAACTCTGCTCCCAGTGAGGTCGATTATCTCGTCAATAGTTTTACATCCTCACTGCGTATGACTTTGGATACTGTGGCTCCTCTGAAAAGGAAAGCTTCAAATCAGAAGTGCCTGACTCCGTGGTATAATTCACAAACGCACAGCTTAAAGCAGATAACCCGAAAGCTGGAGAGGGAATGGCGTCTCACTAAATTAGAAGATGCTCATTTAGCCTGGAAAAAGAGTTTGTTGCTCTATAAAAAAGCCCTCCGTAAAGCTAGGACATCTTATTATTCATCATTAATTGAAGAAAATAAGAACAACCCCAGGTTTCTTTTCAGCACTGTAGCCAGGCTGACAAAGAGTCAGAGCTCTGTAGAGCTGAGTATTCCTTTCACTTTAACTAGTAGTGACTTCATGGATTTCTTTACAGATAAAATTTTAGACATTAGAGAAAAAATTATTCATAACCATCTCAAAGATTTATCTTCATGTTCGGCTGCTTTCAGCACTGCTGGTATTTGTTTAGACTCTTTCGCTCCAGTTGGTCTTTCAGAGTTAACTTCAATAGTTACTTCCTCCAAACCAGCAACATGTTTATTAGATCCCATTCCTACTAGACTGTTCAAAGAAGTCTTTCCAATTATTGATGCTTCAATCTTAAAAATGATCAATCAGTCTTTATTAGTTGGCTATGTACCACAGACCTTCAAGGTGGCTGTAATTAAACCTCTACTTAAAAAGCCATCACTTGACCCAGCTGTCTTAGCTAATTATAGGCCAATCTCCAACCTTCCTTTTCTCTCAAAGATTCTTGAAAGAGTAGTTGTAAAACAGATAACTGATCATCTGCAGAGGAACGGTTTATTTGAAGAGTTTCAGTCAGGTTTCAGAATTCATCACAGTACAGAAACAGCATTAGTGAAGGTTACAAATGATCTTCTTACAGCCTCTGACAGTGGACTCATCTCTGTGCTTGTCCTGTTGGACCTCAGTGCAGCTTTTGATACTGTTGACCATAATATTTTATTACAGAGATTAGAGCATACTATAGGTATTAAAGGTACTGCACTGCAGTGGTTTGAATCATATTTATCTCATAGACTCCAGTTTGTTCATGTAAATGGGGAGTCTTCTTCAGACACTAAGGTTAATTATGGAGTTCCACAGGGTTCTGTGCTAGGACCAATTTTATTTACATTATACATGCTTCCCTTAGGCAGTATTATTAGAAAGCACTGCATCAATTTTCATTGTTATGCAGATGATACTCAGCTTTACCTATCAATGAAGCCAGATGACACACATCAATTAGTTAAGCTGCAGGAATGTCTTAAAGACATTAAGGCCTGGATGACCTCTAATTTCCTGCTTCTAAATTCAGATAAAACTGAAATTCTTGTTCTCGGCCCCACAAATCTTAGAAACATGGTGTCAAACCAGATACTTACTCTGGATGGCATTACTTTGGCCTCCAGTAACACTGTGAGAAATCTTGGAGTCATTTTTGACCAGGATATGTCCTTCAATGCACATATTAAACAAATATGTAGGACCGCTTTTTTGCATTTGCGCAATATTTCTAAAATTAGAAACATCCTCTCTCAGAGTGATGCTGAAAAGCTAATTCACGCATTTATTACTTCTAGGGTGGACTATTGTAATTCATTATTATCAGGCTGTCCTAAAAGCTCCCTGAAAAGCCTTCAGCTGATCCAAAATGCTGCAGCTAGAGTACTGACAGGGACTAGAAAGAGAGAGCATATTTCTCCCATATTGGCTTCTCTTCATTGGCTCCCTGTTAACTCTAGAATAGAATTTAAAATCCTTCTCCTCACATACAAGGTCTTGAATAATCAGGCCCCATCTTATCTCAAAGACCTCATAGTACCATATCACCCCAACAGAGCACTTCGCTCTCAGACTGCTGGCTTACTTGTGGTTCCTAGGATACTTAAGAGTAGAATGGGAGGCAGAGCCTTCAGCTTTCAGGCGCCTCTTCTGTGGAACCAGCTTCCAGCTTGGATTCGGGAGACAGACACCCTCTCTATTTTTAAGATTAGGCTTAAAACTTTCCTTTATGATAAAGCTTATAGTTAGGGCTGGATCAGGTGACCCTGAACCATCCCTTTAGTTATGCTGCTATAGGCCTAGTCTGCTGGGGGGGTTCACATAATGCACTGTTTCTTCTCATTCACCTTATTTACTTTGTTTATACTCCACTCTGCATTTAATCATTAATTGTTATTAATCTCTGGCTCTCTTCCACAGCATGTCTTTTCTCTCCCCTCAGCCCAACCGGTCGCGGCAGATGACTGCCCCTCCCTGAGCCTGGTTCTGCTGGAGGTTTCTTCCTGTTAAAAGGGAGTTTTTCCTTTCCACTGTCGCCAAGTGCTTGCTCATAGGGGGTCGTTTTGACTGTTGGGTTTTCTCTGTATTATTGTTGGGTCTTTACCCACAATACAAAGCGCCTTGAGGCCACTGTTTGTTGTGATTTGGTGCTATATAAATAAAATTGAATTGAATTGAATTGAATTGTTCCATCCTTTTTTGGGACCAGTACAATTGGACTGCACCATTCACTAGTTGAGGTTTCAATTGTCCCAAGTTCCAACATTAAATCAATTTCCTTCCTCAGCTGTGGGACCAGACGCTCAGGAATCCTGTAGAACTTCCTGTGAGGTCGAGCCTCTTCCCTCATGTGAACTTTGTGTTCTACCAGTGTTGTAAAACCAGGTTTTTCTTGAAACTGTGGATCCAGTAGAGGTCTTAAATCTTCCTGCTGGGAAGGTGGGAGGTGGGCAAGAGACACTGAACTTGGTTCTACCTTGTCCGTAGGGAAGAATTGCTCTCACTCTTCCTCATCCTTTACCACCCAAACAAAGCATTGCTGCGTGGGCTGCTGGAATTCTTTCAACAGGTTAACATGGAAGATCTCCTGGCTGGTTTTCCAGAGAACAGGTAAGGAGCTTCAAGCAGGGAACTGAGAGACAAACAGTAAAATGGAATTACTGACAAAAATTGGACTGAATGAGTCCAGTTACACCTTTGTGGATGTAATGGAGTGGCGGAGAATAACTGCCACATCCAGTCTTTAAAACATAGCCACAATGGATGGATTCAAAGGAGGTGAGGAAGTGCAAGCCCAGGAACGGCAGCTCTGCCCACAGATCAGCCCTCTCAGCTCTCCACCTGAAAAAACACACACAGAGGAACCCCAAACCCTGACATAAACTGAAAGATGCTGATAACTGAACTCAGAATGCAATAGTACTATAAACAACAAAACTCAACCTGAACAAGCAATAAAATAAAGCTCTAGGATAACAAATGAAAAGCAAACTAATAATCAATAGGGAACATTTAATAAACAGAATTAAACATTCAAACTGAAAAGACTGGGTCAAAGACCCAGGACCATGACACAGTAAATTTTAAAAAATGAACACAAGCCATGTACACAAACTCACAGCCTGTGTTTCATTTTATTGATTTGTTAGAAAGAAAAGCCTTCTGTATTCACTCTACCACTGACCCAAAGCCCAGAGAGAGAATAAGTTGTCTGTTCACTTGACTTGATCATGCAAGTGTGCTCTATTGACAGTAGTAATAGCATGTATTCACTGACTCATGAAATTTCTTTGGCTGCCCTCTAGCCAATGTTTGTCTACCTGAGAAATAAGACAAAAAAGAAAAAGAACACTAGTCTATGTGCCATGGCATCCTTTAGGCACTTTGCTCTTTGAGGTAAAAAATAATAAGAATCTCTAGTTTGAAGAAGTGGAGGGCTCTGGAATAAATGTCAGAGTGGCTGCAACTGGATGAAAAGCTTTCTAAAAATTACTTTTTTTTTCATTTTCAAATCCTACATTACACGTGACAGATCAGTTTTACTTATGTAGTGCTAAATCACAACAACAGTTGCATCAAAGCACTTCATATTGTAAGGTAAAGACCCTACAATAATAGAGAGAAATGCATATCCATATATAAAATTTATCCAGAAAAAGAAAGTAAAAAGAAACTTGTTTAAGGACATTTCACTCAGCTATTTTTGCACAAAGCCAGCTGAACTTTGTCCTATATTAAAAAAAAAAAAATCAAATTATACTAATTAATTTTAATGATAATATAAATAATATTAAGTAAAAATGTCCGTCCATCCATCCATCCCTCCATCCCGGGCTGGGTCGCGAGGGCAGCAGCCTAAGCAGAGAAGCCCAGACCTCCCTCTCCCCAGCCACCTCCTCCAGCACATCCAGGGGGACCCCAAGGAATTCCCAGGCCAGTCTTCGGCAATGTGCCCTCTCTTACCCATGTCTGTGAACATGACACTGATGTTGGTGATGCAGCGCCAGTCAAGTAGCACGTATATCACTGCCCTGTCGCAAAATGTGAACTGATGAAAAATAGAGGTGCAGTACTAGTGGTAACTGGGTTAACCCAACCCAGTTATAGCCCCTGGAGCTCCCTGTGTCTACTCACTCCTAACATTTTCATAGTGTTAATGCAGTAATTGTCTCTTATTCATACCCACTATGAATAATATATATATATATATATATATATATATATATATATATATATATATATATATATATATATATATTTTTTTTTTTTTTTTTTTTTTTTTTTTGGTCCTGGTTTCGGTTCCCCTTGACTGTTTAAGCTCATTATGTTCAGTTATAATAAAAGTTAATCATTTTGTTAATTCACACTGCCTGCCTCTGAGTCCTGCTGTTGGGTCCTCACCTGTTCACACGGTCCACTCACACAGTGACACAGTGACTACTATGAGGACTTCTGTGATCATCACTGACTGCAGAAAACAAAGCTTATCTTACTTATCTTACTCACTGTATTCAGATGTAAAGTCAGTGCCAGTGTAATGTTTATGACTAATTCACACATTATGAGCTCATATATAAGAACAGTTGAAAAGGAAGCGTTTTTGAACACAAAAGTCAGAAATACATCGGTGGTCACTTAACTGAGTAGTTGCTGAGTCGTCATTTTGGTATAATTCTTCGAAGTCCAAATATTCCAGCAATCAGTGTTTTCACATCAGACTGTTAAAAATGTAAATTTCTGCTCTTTCTTTTATATATATTCTACGTACATATAAACAATCTATTTTCTCTTAATTTCATGTATTTCAAAATCTTTCACTAAAATAAAATGGAAAACTTAGTGAAAAATACTTTAGTAGACAGCTAGCATCATTAATGTACATGACCTCTTTAAACCATGCTGTACTTTATGTAGAAACCAATAATAGATGGAATGATTAAAGCCAGGAACACCATGTAGCACCACAACCTGGTTTCAGATTCCTTCTATTTAGTTTTTCTTGTGGATAATTTCCAACAAACTATTTGTTAGCACAACTGGGCACAGGAGATGAACGCCACACATTAGCCAGTCTCTCTCCTATTTGCCCATACGCTGAGGTACATTAAAATCAGCAGTCACTCTTTTCTCAAGCCACTTAACTGTTTTTGAGCTGTAACATATGCGTCCTGTCTGTGATTCCTATAACTGCAGTCTGCAGCTGTTTTCCATGTTGCTTGTAATGAGGGGACATGTAGAGACAGACAGACAGACAGCTGTGTTTCGCTAACAGGCCCAGTAACAACAACTATGCTAATCACAGTCCTAATGAAAGCATATCTCCAGGCCCAATTCGGTTAGAAAATAAATGCCTTCATTTAACTCAGCATGGTGCCCTAGCAATAGGAAAATGCTGTTTTTAAATACAGATACAGCCATTTAAAATGGCTGGCAGGTCCTTGACAGGACCATGGCGGATCCTTGGCTGGTCTTTGACTGTAATAAGATCCCCCACTTGTAACAATGCAATCACGAGTGGTAATGCCCCTAAGCAGCATTTAAGAAAATTGGTGGTAATGCCTTGTTTATCCATCAGGAGCAGCAGTGACAATCACTGCATGAAAAGTTGGGTTTTTGACAGTTTCTGGCATGTAATATTGCCGCGCACCTTGAGCTTTAGGGCTCTCAGCAGGAGGCTTTGGCCAGAACAGTAAACTGTAGGGAAACTGCCGTGGACTCTCTGTGTCAGTGCTCCCTCAGCTCCCCCCTCTCCTCAGGTCTAGGACAGGCTTTCATATGTAAAGGAGGTTTCTGTGAGTCATACAAATGCAAATCAAGTACTCACCAGTGGTCACCAGTACTCGCCAGTGGTCTACCCCTCCCAACAGTTGTAACCAAAATATTTTTATTTTGAGATATATATAATCAAATTTATATTATCATCTTTTAAGCCTTTTTCCATTTCAATGTGACTACACATAAATTATTATACAGCAAAACATTCAAACAAGACTAAACTCACAAGAGATCATTCTAATTTATAAATTTGAATTATCTAGTTGGAAATATACTTTTGGACGTTTTCAGCTTTTGTCCCTTTTTCCAATAAGTGTGTGTGTGAGCGTGTTTCAGTAGTGTGTGTGAGCGCGTTTCAGTAGTGTGTGTGAGCGCGTTTCAGTAGTGTGTGTGAGCGCGTTACAGTAGTGTGTGTGAGCACGTTACAGTAGTGTGTGTGAGCATGTTTCAGTAGTGTGTGTGAGAGTGTTTCAGTAGTGTGTGTGAGCGCGTTACAGTAGTGTGTGTGAGCGTGTTTCAGTAGTGTGTGTGAGAGCGTTTCAGTAGTGTGTGTGAGCGCGTTTCAGTAGTGTGTATGAGGGCGTTTCAGTAGTGTGTGTGAGCGCATTTCAGTAGTGTGTGTGTGTGAGCGCCTTTCAGTAGAGTGTGGGAGTGCGTTTCAGTAGTGTGTGAGTGTGTGTGTGAGCGTGTTTCAGTAGAGTGTGGGAGTGCGTTTCAGTAGTGTGTGTGTGTGAGCGTGTTTCAGTAGAGTGTGGGAGTGCGTTTCAGTAGTGTGTGTGTGTGAGCGTGTTTCAGTAGAGTGTGGGAGCGCGTTTCAGTAGTGTGCGTGTGTGGGAGCGCGTTTCAGTAGTGTGTGTGAGCGCCTTTCAGTAGAGTGTGGGAGTGCGTTTCAGTAGTGTGTGTGTGTGTGAGCGCCTTTCAGTAGAGTGTGGGAGTGCGTTTCAGTAGTGTGTGTGTGTGAGCGTGTTTCAGTAGAGTGTGGGAGTGCGTTTCAGTAGTGTGCGTGTGTGAGCGTGTTTCAGTAGTGTGTGTGAGCGCCTTTCAGTAGAGTGTGGGAGTGCGTTTCAGTAGTGTGTGTGTGTGAGCGTGTTTCAGTAGAGTGTGGGAGTGCGTTTCAGTAGTGTGTGTGTGTGAGCGTGTTTCAGTAGAGTGTGGGAGTGCGTTTCAGTAGTGTGCGTGTGTGGGAGCGCGTTTCAGTAGTGTGTGTGAGCGCCTTTCAGTAGAGTGTGGGAGTGCGTTTCAGTAGTGTGCGTGTGTGGGAGCGCCTTTCAGTAGTGTGTGTGAGCGCCTTTCAGTAGAGTGTGGGAGTGCGTTTCAGTAGTGTGTGTGTGTGTGAGCGTGTTTCAGTAGAGTGTGGGAGCGCCTTTCGGTAGTGTGCGTGTGTGGGAGCGCGTTTCAGTAGTGTGTGTGTGTGAGCGCGTTTCAGTAGTGTGTGTGAGCGCGTTTCAGTAGTGTGTGTGTGCGCGTGTTTCAGTAGTGTGTGTGTGAGCGCCTTTCAGTAGCGTGTGAGCGCCTTTCAGTAGCGTGTGAGCGCCTTACAGTAGTGTGTGTGCAGCACGAGTCACAGTAGCGTTTGTGTTCTTTTCCTCCACATGCAAATGTTCATTGTACTAAAACCACAAACTTCATGTTGAAAGCTATTTTTTCTTGTTCTAACAAGTTTTTTTTGTATATATACATATTTTTAACTGTAAGACTCGTTATACTAATTTTATTTTCCTCAATAAAAAGAATAACAAAGAATCAAATGGTATTTCAACAGTTATGTCTGCATAAACACAATCTTAGAGCATCACTTTGAGCATTATATATAGAACACGTTGCCCAAGCAAAGCAATGTCATCAAGAATATCCATTATCAGTATTGCTGTGTATTCTAATCATTCTGAAAGTATACCACAGTCAATTAAAAATATTGTTTCAAGAATTATGCCTGGAACACCTCACTCACGAGGCGCCCAGGAGACATCATAGTCAGATGCCCGAACCACTTCAACTGGCTCTTTCCAATGTGGAAGAGCAGCAGATCTACTCTGAGCCCCTCCGGAATAGCTGCACTCTTCACCCTATCTCTAATGGAGAGGCCAGCCACCCTTTGGAGAAAGGTCATTTCTGCCACTTGTATCCGCAATCTCATTCTTTTGGTCACTACCCAAAGCTCGTGATCATAGGTGAGGGTAGGGACATAGACTGACCAGTAAATTGACAGCTTCACTTTCACACTTATCTCCCTCTTCACTACGGCAGACTGGTGCAGTATCCGCATCACTGCAGACACAGCCCCAAACCGTCTGTCAATCTCCCGCTCCCTTCTCCCATCATTCCTGAACAAGACCCTGAGATACTTCAACTCCTCCACAAGGGACAGCAATTCATCCCTGAGCCAGAGTGGGCAATCTACCCTTTTCTGGATGACGCCCATGGCCTCAGATTTAGAGATGCTAATTCTCATGCCAGCCACCTCACACTCGGCTGCAAACTCCAGCGAGCTGCAGGGCACCACCTGATGAAACCAACAGGATGGCATCATCTGCAAAAAGCAGGGATGAGATTCTGAGGACACCAAGGCAGAAGCCTTCAGCCACGTGGCCACACCTAGAAATTCTGTCCATAACAATTCAATTCCTTCTTAAAAATGTTGACCACCACCCCAGTCTGCCAATCCAGAGACACCACCCCAGATCTCCACGCAATGTTGCAGAGGTGTGTCAACCAAGACAGAGCCTTCAGGAACTCATGAAAAAAACGCATCCACCACAAAGGAGTTCTTTAACCACCTCAGTGACCTCACCCCCAGTGAAGGGCAAGTCGTCCCACTTATTCCCAGACTCTGCTTCCACTACAGAATACATGTCAGTGGGATTAAGGAGGTCCTTGAAGTATTCCCATGTCTCCTCTTTGGACTGTGCCTGTCCATGCACCATGGGCTAATGACCAGCCAGCAGACACTTTCCCTTGAGCTCCCTCCCCAAGCCTGGCTCCAGAGTGGAGCCCTGGTAACCCTATCCTGAGCACGGTAATCTGTTCCCTTGATGTGTTTTCCACAGGGGTCGTTGGAATTGCTCTTTGTCTGGCCCCTCACCAAGGGGGCGATTCATGGAAGAGAGGGAGGGTCCCCCCAAATGGGGAAAAAAAAAACTGGTATAGGTCGATCATAAGAAAAATTGGCATAGGTCCCTCATCATCCACAATCTGCTTTTCTAGTGCAGGAATTTTGCCAGTCTTGAAATAAGTGTTTATCTTTGAATTAGCTAAGTCACGCATGTCGTGCATGCTCCCCGGCCACTTGATAACCGCACCCATGAATATGTATTTGTAGTCACAGACAGCTTGGACATTTACAACAGTAAATTCCCTTGCGGGATCAATGAAGTATCTATCTTTAGGGAATAATTTCCCTTCCTGTTGATGTAGTCAGTGGAGTTAGCTGATGGTTGTTTTATTGCAATGTGTGTCCCACCTATGGCTCCCAAACACTGTGGCATACCGTGGGCATATTGGAATCCACTTACCAGCACTTGGGCCTCTGGCTTCGTGAATGACAGTTGGATGTATTTTGGAGATGAATGGAGATGGCAAATTTGCCTGATAATTAGAGACACAATTGCCTGTGACAAACCAAATGCACTGGCCATTTTTCATAGTCTCTCCTCCTCATTCAAGTAATACAGTGTACAAGCCATCTTTGTTAGTGCATCATTCGGTGTTCTCATGTTCATCCTTTCACCTTGATGTAAGGAAGGAGGTCTTCACTCAGGGTGACAAGAGATTCTTTGGACACCAAAAGTTTTGCCTCCATTCTTTTTCATCGACCACATCATTTACAAAATTATCCCAACATTTACTTGTCCCTTTGTTGTGGGTGGCCGTAGCTCAGGAGGTAGAGCAGGTCACCTACTAATCGGAAAAAAGTTGGTGGTTCAGTTCTTGGCTGCTCCAGTCTGCATGCTAAAGTATCCTTGGGCAAGATACTAAACCCCAAGTTGTTCTCCAGTGCAGTGCACATGTGCCTGTACCCCCCCCCCCCCCCCCCCGTTTTCAACAAGCATTAAATGAAAAATCAAACTGTAAAGTTTCATTCATCTATTTTTTTATTTTCAACACTTAACTTTGATTATGTTTTTATATTTCATATAAGCATGAATGCTATCAAAACAATATGAAACTATACAAGTCAAAGTTTTTGTGAAGAAAGTGCCATCTCTTTGTGTTTATAGTTGAAAGTAGATACACACCAGGAAAAGGATGGGGGACTCCCAGCGACTGGGAACTGGTTGACAGCTGCCTGTCAGCTGGCTGAGAGCGGGAAGTTTAAGTGGCTGGTTCTGTATACACTGTTTTCTGCAAAGGAAGTTAATTTGTTGTGACTATTGGCAAACAGTGTAAAAAAAAAAGTGCTGTTTTTGCACAAAAAGTGAACAAACACTGACTGTTATTAAAAAGCTGGATTTTATTTGCAACTAAAAGTTACAGGACAAAGTCCTTGGACAGACATAACACATTTGGCTTTTGAGTCACAAAGTATGAAGTATTTACTCATCCTTTAGTAGCAACAGTTTCTCTCACTTACATCAATGGGGCAATGAGTCAGCTCACAGAGATGGCTTCTCCAGATATGTTTGTGCACTTGTCTGATTTTTTTTTCTTCTTTTTTCGAGGATAGGCACATCTTATCTCATTTGCTCTAACACACACTTCAGTGTGTGCATGTGGTAAGTATATAGTATAAAAGAAGCAAAGAAAGAATGTGTTTTCCCCTATGTGTGATGCGGATCCGATAGTCTTTCCAGAAAGATAAGTCTACTGAATAGAGTGAGTGCAAGGTGTGTGTGTGTGTGTGTGTGTGTGTGTGTGTGTGTGTGTGTGTGTGTGTGTGTGTGTGTGTGTGTGTGTGTGTGTGTCAGCAGTTAGCAAGTGTTCTTCTAAGTGATTAACCTGCAGTTAACTCATTTGTAGCTTAAGTCCGAATGCACCTGACTTAAGTTACAAATGAGCAGATTCCATGACATGGGCCCAAGCCTAGCATGTGGCCTCCTGCTTGGTCTAATGAGGCAGAGCAGATTAACTTCCTGCTTCCTGAGGTGGTATTTGTAGTTGTCCTCCTCCTTCAGCTACAGCCTTCACAAACTAAAGAAGACTCCCAGGAAAAAATCATCGCCCACTAGTGGCAACAGAAAACCTCTTCCCACACGTTTTCCACCCGGCTACACATCATCAAAGAGGGCCAGAGATTAATAGCTGATAAAATGCAGAGTGGTGTATAAATGGAGTGAAAAGTGGGCACCCAGGTGGCTCAGTGGTGGCGCAGGTGACCACATGTATATGCTGCGGTGCGGGCAGCACGGCTTCAAGTCCCGGCCTGTCGCCATCGTGTCTTCCCCCGTATCTTCCCCCGTATCTCCCCCCGTATCTTTCCCCATTTCCTGTTTCCCTCTACTGCCAACAAAAAACTGCTGTGGCCAAAAAAGTAAAACATAAACAAATAAAAAAAATGGAGTGAAAACAGGTGAGTAAAGAATAAACACTCAGTCCCTCATCGGACCCCCCCCCCCCCCCCCCCCCCCAAAAAAAAAGCAACATAGGTCTGTAACCTGACTGAAACTCTTCAGATAAACCGTTCCTCTGCAGATGATCAGTTAGCTGTTTAAAACTACTCTTTCAAGAGTCTTTGAGAGAAAAGGAAGGTGGGAGATTGGCCTATAATTAGCTAATAAATTCTGGTCAGCAGCTGTGTTTTTAAAAAAAACTGAGACATGAGCTACAAACTAGTACTGCTATTACAGGCGCTTTGTGAGTGTCGGCTAAGAATACTGTGAGGACATTTTCAGACGTCAGTAATTCATCTTTGCTTAATACTGAGATAAATCTGCTGTTAATGGTTTGTTGAAGTGCACACTTTCTTTTATTTTAGTGTTACTGTCCATTTGGAGAGAGACAGAGACATGCTGCTGTTCACAGATATTTAATAATCATCTCAGCTCTGCACAGGAGCAGTATACAGTATGATACTCATAATGAAAGTACAGTAAGGGAAGCATTAGTGATTGGTCAGGCTCGATGACTTTTCCTCATATAAACTGTTTCATTGCCTCATTTTGAGCTGCCTGCTGCAGATCTTACATCCTGAGGCTCAGTACAGTCAAAGCAGAGCTAATGCCTGACCCTCAGCACCAACTTCTAATTAACATTCAAGCACAACAGAATGATTTCATGAGGGTAAATTCAGTCGTAAACACGGATTAGCTAACAAACACTGGTTTTCTTCCACCTAGCTAAGGATGCTAATTACTGGTTAGCTTTGAAATCACACAATTAACTTACCAAAAAAGTGAGAGGATGCCTCAGGTCTTATGTTCCAAGTCCAGTTTACTGCAGAACACCTCACATTGTCAGTCTGAAATATACTGTAATAGGCCTCTCAGCGATAACTGATAACCATCCCTTCCTCTCTGTTTGGTATAATACATTAAATTCCATCTTAACGATTTTAAATTATAGTGTTTGTGGCTGAAGAGGCATCTACTGTGACACGTTTAGGATGAGGGGAAAGAGGAGAGGAAAAAAGAGCAGTTTTGTGTGGTGCTGAGTGTTTGTGCTACATCTTTCAATTTGTGCTTCTGTCTTGCTGCTGATCTCAATCTGACTATTCTTTCATCCACATAAGCCACTGGTGCTGGACTCTGAATTGGATATGGATCTGATGTAGAGAGACGACACAGAATAAAGCAAAGGGTTGCACATTTAATTTATGCATTTCTTCTCTTTTGATAGCAATTCTAAATCTTAGAAATCTGGAATATAAAATATGAAGCTCTAACATAATCTCTGAAAGATACTTTGATTTAGTCTCTATACATTATATTAAGAAAGCAAGGACTTAAATGCCTGTTAACTGAGTCTGAAAACATTTCCCAATTTCCAGACTGTGGCACTCATGTAAAAGGCCAAGCATGCCAATGATGAATGGCATGCAATTCAAAAGCTCTTTCTCTGTGGGAACTTGTTTGTTGTTGCTTTACTTTCAAATAGAACATCAATCATATGAGCAGTGAAAAGAATTTACACAAGCGCAGCTTTAATCTAATGGTCTGCTGCGCAAGGCGATGAAGAAATCTCAAACCAAATTTGACAAAGCCAATCATCAAAATATTTCCTTCTTGTGGCATTGGTTTAGTCTGCATAGTGAAACCTCAGCTGCCAGTTTCCAACAGCAGAGGGAAGCCATATGTAAATGGAAAGTTAAAGAAAAGCAATGAAATGAAAGAAAGTGTGAAAACGCTTTCAACCATTCAAATTAGAGGTTTTATCGGATCAAAGGCACCCTGGCTTACACACCAGCACACACACTACACAGATAACCTCTGTTGTGTTTGTGGCAGGGCTCACAACAGTTATATGTTAATGCCAAATGAGTAGAGGGGAATGGAGGAGGAAATAAAGTGAAAGAATTAAACAAGGCTGGGAGAGAATGAAATCAGAGGAGTGACAAGTCCAAATAATTCTCTTCTCTGCAGCACTGCACAGACTAACACTGTCAAACAAATTGTCTGTGGTTTAACTGTGAAAGAAACTTTTATTTCTAAGCCTCTACGGAAAGTAGCAGAGAAGCAAAATGATGGAATTAAGTAAAAGAAATGTAAAACAACTACATGCGGTCTGTATTATGGATTTGACACATTAAGACTGATTAATTAGCATTTGTTGTGAATAAGAAAAATACCTGAACCTAAATAATTTAACAGCGCATGGATAGTTCAGTGTTGCACGATGATAATCTGTGCATTTACTGCATGAAATACCATTATACAAAGTTATAGACTATAAGGTCTGGGAGTGCCTTACCCTCTGATCAGAGGATGAAATCAATCTCAGTTTTGACAGTCACTCAGTTCACAAGGCAGAGAGAGTGGGACCATATCACTCAATCCTGCTGAGCTGTCTTGGCTAGCTTGGGAACACATCACTGCCCCCCAGGAAAGCTGGATGAGCAGAGAGACACTGTCCAAAGAGACTGACTTCATTCAGAGACGCTCACACTGTCTGATAACAGGTGTACCAGCTTCTTACAGTGGATGTATGCCTCTCTGATAACTGCCATAAATGGAAACTCTGTCCCCAAATCTTCACTGTAAGCCATGCTGACTTCAGTTATCACAGGTTTTCTAACCCAGTCACAGGTGTGTTAATTTTTGTGGAGTTTTTATTAGTATTTGAAATTAATTTAAAATTTGGATTATTTTTGGTGAAATATGTTATAAGTTTGCCAACTTACATGATGCAGTTTTTGGGACTCACGCAGTGTTTAATCATTTGACATTTCACAGGGATGGGAGAGCACAGTGTGGAAGTGGTTAGCCATATGTGGAGTTTTTACACTCGCTGGCCACTTCATTGGGTACAACTGTTCACCTGCATCTAAACAAAAACATCTAATCACGCAGCCGCATGTCAGTAACTCAGTGCATTTAATTCAATTCAGTTCAATTTTTTTTATATAGCACCAAATCACAACAGTCATCTCAAGACACTGTTAGGCATATCGACATGGTCAAGACAGCCTATGGAAGTTCAAACTGAGGATTAGACTGGAAATAATGGTGACTTTGAACATGGCAGCTGGTGTCAGATGGGCTGGTCTGAGTATTTCAGAAACTGCTGAAATACTGGGATTTATTTCACACCGTCTCTAGGGTTTACAGAGAACTGTCTGAAAATGAGAAAATATCAACTGAGTGGTAGTTCTCTTGTTAAAAAAAAAAAGAGGAAAAATGTATATAAAAAAATTACACAGTACTGTGCCTAAATCTCTTTCTTAATATTTTACAGGAAATGGGTGCAGCCATTTATTGAAACGTGCACACATACATGGAAATGCAGTTTATAAGGTTAAAAGAGAGCTTGAAAATCAATGTTTGGTATGACCACCTTTATTCTTCAGCACAGTCTGAACTCTGAGGCAGCTTTCTGTCATTTCTTTAAGTGGTCTTCAGGAATAGTTCTCCAGGCTTCTTGAAGGACATTCAAAGCTCTTCTTTGGATGTTGGCTGCCTTTTGTTCTGTTCTCCATCAAGATGATCCCACACTGCTTCAGTAATGTTGAAGTCTGGGCTCTGGGAGGCTGATGACTGATAGTGTTCCATTGTGTGTTTTACTATCAAGGCATGCTTTTACTGCATTAGCAGCGTGTATGGGACTTTTCTGCACTGAAAATGAATAAATAAATAAATTTTGACAAGATCACCAACACCACTGGCTGAAATGCAGTCTCAAACCATGACAGAACCTCCACTTGGGCTTTGTAATTAATCAAATTTTCATTGCAATTTCGATTTTGGCTCCAAACGATCACAAAACTGTGTAATCAACAAAAAACAATTATGATTAAAATGATTTTGTCACATTACACTCCATATACTCTTAGCCCTGAGTTATACTGCAGCGCTGTCATGTTGTAGGACAGGGATCCTCATATCCAGGCCTTGAGAGCCAGTGTCCTGCAGGTTTTAGATGTGTCCCTGATCCAACACATCTCAATCAAATTTAGAATTTATTTCATGTTCCTTTAAATTGTATATATTTATTACATTAAATAGAAATGGATGAACAGTTTTTGTGATTTGCAGTGTGTCTTGCAGTGCAAAATGTCTGAATGGTCAAATTGACTGTAAAGTTTTATCCATCTATTTTACATTTTCAAAGCATAACTTTGATTAAGTTTTAATATTTCAGCATCAAAACAATTTGAAACTATACAAGTCAAAATTTTTGTGAAGAAAGCGCTATCTCTTGGTGAAACAATTGACTCAAAGGGGCACTATAAATAGTGGAAAGTAGATACCCCCCCGGAGAAGGGGGGGGGGACTCCCAGCGGCTGGTACCTGGCTGTTAGCTGGTTGGGGGAAGCCATTTTAAGTGAGTATATCTGTACTGTCAAATCATGTCAGCTGATGTAGTGATTTGATTGTGTAAGGTAAAGACCCCATAATAATACAAAGAAGACCCCAACAATCAGATGACCCCGTAATGCAACAATGGGAAGGAGAAACTCCCCTTTAACAGGTAGAAACTTCTGGCAGAACCAAGCTGAGCCTGGTTGAGGGGCTGAGGGGAGGAAGACAGGACTAAAGACAAACTGTGGAAGAGAGCCAGAGACTAAAAATAACTAATGATTATGTACAGAGTGGTGTATAAACATAAGAGAAAAAAGGTGAGTGAAGAAATGCATAGTGCATCATGGGAAGCCCCCCCAGCAGCCTAGGCCTATTCAGCAAATCTATGAGAGCGTTCAGGATCACCTGATCCAGCCCTAACTATAAGCTTGATCAAAAAAGGAAAGTTTTAATCCTAATGTTAAATGTAGAGGATCTTTGTCTCCTGACTCCAAACTGGGAGCTGGTTCCACAGAAGAGGGGCCTGAAAGCTCTACCTAAATACCCTAGGAACCACAAGTAAGCCAGGAGTCCAGGAGTGAAGCGCTATATTGGGTACTATGATGTCTTTAAGATAAAATGGGGCCTATTTAATCAAGACCTCGTATGTGAGGAGAAGAATTTTAAATTTGATTCTGGATTTAACAGGAAGCCAATGAAGAGAAACCAAGGAAGGACAAACTAGCCTGTGATTTGTCGTTACTTCCAATAGAACTAAGTTATGAAAACATTGTCAGCAGGGAGAAAGAGAAGAGCCGATGTATGGACACATTTGTCCTTTGACGCTGTGACAAACAAAACGATGTGTAAACCATGTGGGGCGACTATCTCGGGTAAAAACACGACAGATCTCCATGCAAAGGTCAGCATTTTAATGTCATGCAGGGTAAAGTGTTTTTCCCAGTTTGTGTTTAGAGAAAATCTCCACACCGCGGTGGATTAGCCTTTCCTAATCTTAGTCCTGAACACTGACCTGTACCTTTCAGAGCGTCCTGCTGTAAAACTTATCTCAGTAAGGTGGTGTTAATGATCAGGTGTGTGATCAGGTACAACGCTAATGTTAATATTATTAATAATATTCCATAACTTTTAATAAATGTTTAATTTTGTGTAAGTGTGTATAATGACTAATTCAAGGGAACTGAAGAAAAAGCATTTACATTTTACACCCTTTATATTTTAGTCGACTAAATCAATTGTAGATTTAGTCGACTATATTCTTAGGATAATTTCGTCGACTAATACTAGACTAAAACTAAAACTATTCAGATGACTAAATTATGACTAAAACTAAATCAAAATTTGCTGTCACAATTAACACTGCCAGTGTCAAAGGGCAGGATGGTACAACACCTACAGCAATACCGGTTTACAAAGGGATTCCAAATTTATTCTAAACTTTATCATTCTTGTTTGTGCAACTAACAATCTCTGCACAGGTATTGAAATTTTATAGGCAGCACATCCATGCTTGGACAAATAGACTTTACTGAATTCATACCATATGATAGTGGAAGTATTGTTTGGTGTTGATGTGTTGGGTGGACATTTTCCCTTCTAGCAAACAGGATGCAGGTGCAGCGGCCAAAGCAGAGACAAATCATTCTATGTGGGGGAATTCAAGCAAGTTAAAGCGACCCTTCTACAACCTGCCCAGACAGATCTGTAAACTCTAAAACCAGGTGAGACAATGATGCCGGAGCAGGCTGTAGAGGTGAAGGAGGAGAACTCTCCACTCCAGAGCTGCTAATACCAAACAGTTCATTCTGGAGGGCCTCCTTCAGTTATCGTTTAAGCCAGGAAGCAGTGACAGGCAGCGACAGCAGTCAGGGTTTAGACAAAACAAAACTATCCAGGAAAATCACCCGTAACAGTCTCTGATAAGGATCCTGGACCTTGGCCACTCGCTTTCCATCCATCAGGAGCTGGGCGATAACATCCGTCACCTCACCCAACACCGTTTCTGAGACCGTGTCTGCTGCGTCCATCTCTGGCAATCCTGATTACTAACAAGATGTTACTAGACCCTGGGCTTGTAAAGTTAAGACATTTTCGAACCTTCAGCACCACTTCTTAAAAGATTTAAGTGAGTGTATGCATATATTTGAACATGTCTATATGAATTATAGAAAATTAAAAATAAATTCAAACTTGCTGTGATACTCATGCCCAGTGTTGAAAATTCTTTCTATGAAATTTGCTTAATTTAACATTACAGAACTGAGTGGTGGCATAGTTATCTTAACACATGTTGTGTACTGATTCAAAGCAGTGCTTTAACTCCTGACCAAATGCTTTGATGCTGACAGATTTGGGAGACACTTTGTCAAAAATTGTTTGCAAATGACAGTATTATCTTTATTCTAAGCATAAAATTCTAAGCTTAGATTTATTCCTTTAATTTGTCATACTCGTTTTTATGTACATTAAAAAAATTTAATCTGACAGACAGAATAAGAGATGGGATCCAATGATGGCTATGATAGATATTTCCTAATAAAGTGGGAGGAATTTTCATACACAGCACCTGTTCTTTTTTTTCATTTAAGGTCTCTCCTTTTTTTTATTTCTGTCTTACAAAACCAGCCAGCCACAGACAACACACACACACACACTCACACTCACACACACACACACTCACACACACACACACACACCTATGTCAATAAAATAAAGCTCTGTGTTGACCTATAGCCGTAACAGGCCTTAAGGGGGGCAGTGATTGCTTTGCTCTTTGAAGGTTAGACTCTTGCTTTCATCCTGATTATACAGTAGAAAGCATCTCAGCTCTGCATTACAAGGAAAACATCCTGAGGTTTGTCGCTTATGTGCATCTAAAAGCCCATCATGCAGTCACAATCTGTACTAGAGGATTTTTGACTGTAGTGAAGCAGAACAGTAACAGGCACTGTGCGTTTCTACAGTCTTCTGTAAAAAAGGTGGAGGCACTGTCATAGTTTGGGGTTACAGTTCAGTCAGTGATTTTGGTGATCTTTGGTGATCAAACTGGATGGAATTACAAATGCAGAAAAGTGCCCACAGATGTTAATCTGACCTGGAAATTATCTGATTGGTAATAGCATGATAATGATTCCAAGCACACTGCCAGCTGTGTAAATACCTGGATAGAAAAATGCACAGGGAACACTGTCAGTCATGGATTAGCCTCCCCACAGCCTGGATCTCAACATTATTAAAACAGTGTGGGATCATCTTGACAGAAAACAGAACAAAAGGTAGTCAACATCCAAAGAAGAGCTTTGAAAAGTCATTCAAGAAGCACAGAGAATAGAGAAAGCATAGAGAAGCATCAACTTGATTAATTTTAAATAAGTATATTTTTTTTCTTGTTCGCCTAACCTTTTAATAGCTGAATTAGTTGGGACTTGGTGGTGAAGCGACACAACGGCTCTATGTACACAAGACGGTGAAGATTTTCGCTAGTCGCTACGCTAACGTACCTGCTAAGGTATGCTCACATGATTTCCTTGTTCCGTTGTGATAATTACTTCAATATTCAACATTTGTTCTGCATGTCTTTTCTCACAGGTTGCTCGTGCCCTGCCTGTCATGACCACAGTTTGAGAAACACTGATCTAGATTAACACATACATTCAAGTTGAGTCAAGTATTTCATTTTTGTGCTTGTCATTGGCCCAACTTGGTAGAACTCATTTAGTTGAATCAACAAATTGGACTGTGCTCTTACAGTCTGGGATATACAAAAATTCAAGTCCAGCTCTTTACCTGTAATCAGACTACTGGCTTGTCCATTTTAGAGAACATGTGCACTGTAAAAAATAATCTGGTGATTCAATATAAAAAAAGTAACAAGTCGCACAGCTTTTTTGAGTTTACGCAACATTGTTAACAAAAATGTTGGGCAAACAGACCTTTATGTTGCCATTTAGTTGTCACACATTTAGTTGTGTAGACACAGACAGCAGTACAAACCATCCAGTACAACATCATCTATGTGGAATGACGGTCGCAGGTGCAGCAAAATGTCCATAAAGACTGAATTTTGTCTCTCCATTCATTTATATATTTTTTTTATTTTATATTCCAAAGATGAGAGAGGCTGTCCCTTAAGTAGATTTGATAAATTTGTCTTCAGTGTTTATGCTAATAAAGAAGAAAACTGTACTAACACATGATTTTGGTCTGTAAAATATTCTATTTTAACATAAAACATTATTAAACTAACCTAAATCTAAGTAATTCTGTTGTCTAAACCTGCCCAAAATGCAACCATAAAATAATGAAAAATTAAAATAACATTAACTTCCGTGAGCATTTCTGTTTAATGTGTTTATGTCAGAAAACCTCTCCCGCTGCTGTCTTTTCCTTTTTGGCTATGAGAGCACAACAAGCTGACTGGTCAATTTCAATAATGCTCCTGGAACAACATTAATTATGATGTTGAAACACCAACACGGTGATAAAAACACTGTAAGGCTGCATGTCCAGGTCAGCAGTCCACCACAGGGTAACTCGAACTTTGTAATAGTTTTATCAATTTCAGTCCAACACTAAGAGTCTCTTACTGGAATGCTTTGGTTCTCAGCACCTAAATTTAAGGTGAACATGTTTCTCCAAGTCCAACATAACTTTCTGGACTGCCTTAAATGTGTTTTATATGAATTTAGAAGCAGGAATTTAGAGGCCATTCAGGTCTTTGTCACTTAGTCTGGATTTCAGCGGTACTTAAGTTCAGAACAGAAAATCTACACACACACACACACACACACACACACACACACACACACACACACACACACACACACACACACACACACACATGTGGAGCCAAACAAGCTGAACATTTTCTTTGTTCATCTCTGGAAACTTGATCTTATCCACCTTCTGGTGTTGGGACAAAAAGTGATTTAAAAAAAAAAAAAAAAAAGATTTCCGATGTTTTTATGTGTTTTTGATGTATCCATGTCACTGCTTGTATTAGTAAGTAGACTGTAGTCAACAAGATTTATGAAGGCCTTATAAATAAATAATGACCTGTTTTGCAAGTATCTTTATGTCTGTGTTATTGCATCTACATTATAATCAATCCAGTCCTTTTTGGCCACTTCAACTATCGTTATAGAGCTGTGATGTTAGATTTGTTGCAACTTCTGCTGCCTCCTTGGCCAGATCTCTCTGAAAAAATTGGTGTTTACCTGATAAATAAAGAATATATAAAAGTCACTTTACCAAAATGTGATTGCAGCTCCTACCTGTGACAGGAGAGTTCTTTCTCACTCAAAATGAATTGATATCATTCATGAGAGATATGTTTGACAGGTCAAAAAGTAATTTACATCATTTTAAATACAGCAATTCATGTTTTTTTTTTGGCCAACACCAAAAATCAGTTTTTGGCACGACACCGGTAAAAAGGAGAGCGAGAGAGATGCTGGTGTCGGCTGATGACAGGTGAAGCATCATCAAGGTCAAACAGCAGCATGTCCTTTTCAATAGCGGCAAAATCCCAAAAATGGTTGTTGAACTCGGCAGCGCTGCATACCGCTTTGTTTGCACACCCATTCTGACAACCACGACCTCTCTCAGAGCTGGAACCGTGTGGTGCAGGGCTCTGTTTGTGACAAGTGTCTGTGGAAAAGTTGCAGCTTTGTTTGCAGTGAGGTCCGTGGGGGGGGGGGGGGGATGTCCCTTCAGTGTCGAAGTGAAGTCTGTACGTACAAAGGGAGTTCTGGATATACACAGAACAATGCGTCAGTGGAGGATTTCAGCTTTCTGGGGTATCTCAAAAGAATCTCCTAGTCGCCGAAGTCACCTGAAAAAGTCACTAAATTTCTCAGTAGTTGCTTTTTGGGGGGGGGAAAAGTCGCTAAGGGTTCTGAAAAGTCGCGAAGTTGGCGACACTGTGTGTCACCTATGACCCCCGCATGGCATCACACAGCATGGGCTGTGATTGGTTCATCATTCAATCTTCTTATTTTTGATGTTTTGAAGCAATTGGCAGATATGTTACGTGACACTGCCCCCATGAGTTAAAAAGAGGAATTGCATGCTGAGTTGTATTCATTGCTTGGGCCAGCAGGCCAAAAATAACACATGCATGGACATGATGTGCAGGCCATATAAAATCTGAGCTTGGGCCATGTTTGGCCCACGGGCTGTAGTTTTGTTTTTGTTTTTTGTTTTTCAGGTTAGGTTTAGGTCAAGCATTTAGCTTTTCTGTAGTCTTTTTCACTGAGTTGCAAAGTATCACATGATGTCGCTAAAATATGGTTCATCAATTTCAATGATCGATCTGATCTAAAAACATTAATTAGTAATTAGCAATCAGTATATAATATGGAATATGCAAAGGAATGAAGAGACACATGCCACCATCATTCCACATGTACTTTAATTTATGGTTTTCAATGCCCCCTCATGGTTGGTATTCAGAAATTTTTACTGCCATCACTTTATGAAATCCTGAGTTGTTAAAGATTTTTTTTCTTTGTGCTTTACAAATGTGTTAAAATGGCTTGTTCTTTGTTTTGTTTTGTTTTTAAAGAAAGGCTTGTGTATTTAATTTTGGAGTGACTGGATCCCAAAAGAGAAACATTAAGTGAACTGACAGCTATAATGAGGTGTGCTAACTCAGTATTTTACTGTAACTTGGGGAAAAGTTGAGCCAACTTGACCAAAGAGAAGTCAATGAATACACTGAATATAGTGCAGTACTGTATAGTACCAGTAAGCTTGATACATTCTATCTTCGACTATAACTTTTTTTTTTAACCAAACATAATACAAAATGTAATACCAGGAATTGGTGAAGACCAGATCTGCAAACCAGTGTGATAGTATTGTTAGTACAGCTGCTAAATGTATATCATATAAATGGCCAGGCAAACACAGATACTGGCATTTAATGGAAATAAAGCCATAAAGTGATTTAGTCACTTTTTTATTTTCAAACTTTTCCATATAGTGCAATAGTAATAATACCAATAAATAGATAGATAAAAATAGGTACAAATATTCAGGTTCTATATGCATTTTATTTACTCATATTTACACGTGCATAGACATTCACACCTGCCTGCACAAACAGTGGAGTTCAGTCTATTCCTGGCAGGGCAGTGTGTCAGACGGCTCAGATAGGCAGTGACAGCTCACCTGCAGTGCAAAGGGCACTGCTGGCCTGCAGGCAGACTGAGGGAAGAGGGAGGGAAGGGGACTGGGATGGTGATGACATGAACCTAGAATGACTCACCTACACAGACATACACAGCAGGGGTTGACACGATCGCATTACTTACTGCACAGCACAGGTAGGGGGCGGAGGTGGCTGCAGCTGTGGGAACAATATGTATTATCTTTGATGAATGAGGATGGAAGGCTCAGGGTGGGGAAGGGAGTCCCCAGCTGACAACAGGCATGCATAGATGAATAGAGACATGTCTCCACTGACAGGGAGATATTTAGGCTATCAAGGAAAAGCTGAATTATCTGCATTTCAAAGGGAGGTATACACACAAACAAAATTCATAGGCATGTGACTATGTAAGTCAATAGATAACCGTAATTTATTTATATGAATACAGTCTCATCATACAGTTGTGGTCAGGTCCACACGTTCTAAGTTTATTTTGGATTTTCTGTAATTCACACATAATCAAAAGTATACTAATAACTGAATGCAAAAACGAAAACAGAAGAACAATGCTGCTTCGGTGTACTTTTTGGTCATTCATTTTTTGTTTTAAAAACAAATATTAAAAAATGAAAAACAGATATTTTTTTTATTTTCATTTCATACTCCAAATCTATGTAATATAAAACAAATTATATTTCTTTTTTCCTTTGAAATCAAAACATAAATTCTCAAAGAATAGAAAACGGGAAAACGGACCATCTTTTTATTTTTGTTAAACCAGAAATACAATTTTTTTTTTTTTTTTGTGGCATTAGAGAAACGTTCCCATCGACCACTATAACGATACTGCAAGATGGAGCATTACATTGTTTTTCTGAACAGCAAACACTTGTCTCTTAGGCTTTTGACACCTCCACCTGCCGATGTGCATCAGAGTCCACTCAAGCCATTTTCCGTGTAAAGTCTCCCGATGCTCCTCAGGGAGAGCCGTCTTCTCTCCATAGTAATGCGACATAACCGCAGAGATTGCTGTAGAAGACAGTCCCCTTCCTGCCATCTCTACAATTGCTTCAGAAAGTGGTTTTAAAGCCATCCCAACTAACAGCTCTGAAAACCGTAAACTGACAAGATCAAGTGACCATTTTGTACATGCGTGCCTTGAGTTGCCTTGATGACGGTGTTAAACTTCGTATCCTGTCTTACAGGATCCACTTCAGTGATTCTGGCTGAGCAGGGACCTCCTGGCAGTCTGCTGGGCCTCCTCAGCAGGCACAGAGACTGGGATAGGAGGGTCTTTGTCCAGCAGCAGCACCAAGGACTCACAGCTCAGTTAGATAATTCAAACTTCATTTTACAATTTAAACTTGCTTTCTCATTCAGCTGATCCAAATTCTTTTTGTCACCACACATATTATTGTTATTCCCTATACGCCCGTTCTGTTTTGTGTAGGAAATATCTCTGCAAATACAGGAATCACATATTTAGCAGTTGCTTTAAATGTTTCCACCAGTCCATCGACTACAGAGAACAGTTCTCTATTCTCCCCGTTCTCCTGAATTTGTCTGGTGTATCATCAGGGGTGGAAAGCCTCTGTCCCGTCACCTCTCACCTTGCAGCAGTGGGTTTCTCAGTCCCTCCTGACTCTGGGCATTTGCAGTACTAAGACAAAGGAAATCAACCATGATGGTTAAGAAAAATAGTAGCAAAAGCTATCAAACATTTAACAAACGTGTTAACTTGCACGATTAAAACATAATTTTGACTTATAATCACATGGACATACTTTATGTATTTTAGTGAGAGAGATCAAATAATAGAAAAGGAAAACAGCAGAGAAAATCCTGCAGAAATGTTGGATTTTATAACAAAGGCGACAGGCTCAGCAAGTATAAAAGCATGACAAAAATAACAGAAACAGGAGTATTTCTCCATTTACAGCCTGTCTTTTAATTAGGGGCTCTGTTTACAATGAGATCGAATTTAACTGTAAACTTCAGCACAACATGGTTACATTATTACAAACTAAATGTTGCCGTACCGCAGTACACTGGGCAAACGTTCGGTCCCTGTGAATAACCTTTTAGCTCAAAAAGTGAACCGTCTACTCGTTTCTTCCCAGAAGCCAAAAAAAAAACAAAAAAACAGCTTCTGCAGAAAAATAACCAAACTAACTGCGTTGTGTGGGACATTAAAAGTGATAATCAACTGAGGAAAAACCAGGATATGTTTTCAGTATTAATTAACCATAAAATTGTGACAAACTCTGATGCATTAAAGTGAGTTTTCATTAAAAGCTTTAAAAACATGCACGGCCTGGGCCACATCATGCAGCTTAGCTAAAATTTTGCTGAATTCAATGTGTTAAGATTCTTTTTTTTGGCCACAGCAGCTTTATTTGCAGTAGAGGAGAGACAGGAAATTAAGGAAAGACATGCAAGCAAATTGGTGACAGGCTGGGACTCAAACTTGCGCCACCTGCACCACAACGTTGCTGGCTTTGACCACTTAGCCTCCCAGGTGCCCAATGTGTTAAGATTCTTGATTACTTGAAAATTTGTACCTCTGGATATCTGAGTAGATAAAACCCAGTACTTACTTTTAACAGTTTATTCCTTGACTGCTTCGTGTGAACATTCATCCTTTTCTCCAAAAAATATTTTACAACCACCAAAGCACAATGAATCGTGGGATAGGGTGGGCCGTGAAGATAGGAAGTAAATTAGATTCCACCCGATGCATCCTTTAAATCCCAGGAAAAGAAGGACACATTCATTGGCTGCATTTTGAGAGCCTTTGAATTTGGACAGCCTCTCTTGCCTGTGCCTTTAAAGGACACAGACCCTGCATTTGGACACACCTGTAGACTGGTTGTTGTTAATCATTTGGGAAATGTTGGATCGTCTGGCAGATTTTATTTTATTGTTGTAGCAGTAAAGTGCATTTTTATAGATTTCAAAATTAATTTGTAGTTTGTTTTTTCTATATTTTCTCTCACCTCTCCTGCAGATTGTTTTTCCAACTTTACCTTTTCACTGTTTTCCCAGGGTGCTTTAGGTGGACCATTTATTAGTGTAATGTAATAGTTTTGACAGGAGCAATATGGTCAATAATTTGAGAAATGGCATCAGATAAATTGTCTATCATTTCATCACATGATGAGAGTACTGATAATGTGCACTGTGAAAATTCACTAATGAATGTATCAGCTGTGCTGGCATTGACCTGACGCTTATTGATAAATTGGTTAGTATTTATTTTGACAGATAAATAATAAACTTCTGAAAATATGCAATAATGATCAGACACAACATCTAGAATATTTGTGACTGTGACATCAAAGCCTCTAAATTAGATCAAGTGTGTGACCTTTTGCATGGGAGGGTCCAGTCACATACTGTTTGAAATCAAAACATTCTAATAAACTGATGACCTTTTCCATCTCATTGCTGTTGTCTGTGTGAATATTGAAATCACCTGAGATAATAATAAGGTTAAATTTTGTTGTAATTTGGGGAAAAAGTTCCCCAGTGTTTTCCAGAAATCCATGTCTTAGCCTAGGAGGATGATATATAGTCAGGAGTAATACAGCAGGGGATATAGAATTAATTAATAAAATTAAATATTCAAAACTCAGATAATTGTCAAGCGACAACAGCGATCCCACCAAACCTCCTGTCTGTGTGGCTGCAGTGTTCAAAACTATAGTTAGTGGGTGATGTTTCAATCAGCTGTGTGTCAGCAGTGTCATCAAGCCACGTTTCAGCAAGAAGCATAAAGTCCAGTTTACTGATGTCATTGAGAAGTTTCTTTGATGAAGATTAAGAATAGCACGACTGTTGGTGACTGGTTTGGGAAAGTGATACATTAGCAATTACAGACTGGGAAGTGTTCAGAGCATCAAAGATATTTGGATTTATGTTATAAGCTTCCAATATGAAAATTGATATTGTCTACACAGGGTCCTATCTCCACATGAGAGGCAGCTGTGATCCATTGGGATGGATTAGACCTGGCATTAGGACGCTGATAACATGTGTAGTAGATGACTGATCAGACTGAACGGATCATGAACTATTTTCACCTTCTGCTTGTTATAAGCGAGTTTTTCCTTGCCTTGTAGGGGGTTATTTGATTGTTGAGGTTTTCTCTGTATTATTGTAGGATATTTACCTTACAATATAAAACACCTTGAGGCGACTGTTGTTGTGATTTGGTGCTATATAAATAAAACTGAATTGAAAAAGTAATTTGCTGCGATGGGAGTACCTCAGTGGAAAATACTACCGAAGATGTTTGAGGAAAGAGGTTTTGTTCTGACTTTATTTGGATGTATGCCATCATATCTGAACAACTGACTGCATTCCCAGAACAGACTGAAATTGTCAGTGAAGGAGACATTGTGGGCAGCACAAGCTGATGAGAGCCAGGTGTGCAGTGACAGTAACCAGCTGAAATGCCCAGCACCACAGTCTCAGGTGGGGATGGGACCAGACATGGAAATGTGGTCCACATGTCTCTTTAGTGAGCAGAATAAGTGTTCAAAGTCTTTTTTTTTTTTTTTTTTTTTTAAGTAGTTCAGATTCATCTTTGCAGATGTCGTTTGCTTCCGCATGAATAATGACTTTTGTAATGCTGGGACAATTTGCCAGAATTTCCATAGCTTTTGCCTCTGTGTCGGACAGTGGCTCCCAGAAAACACTGGGTTATGGCCAGGCTTGTTTCAACATTTTGAATTATTGACTCAGATTCATCAAATGGTCTCAGTGGAAAGGTGCCTGTCCAGAAGCCATTCTTCAGGGAGGGAAACAAGAAGAAAAGTGCTGAGGTGTTACACAAGACCTGGAATAAAAATCAGTATCAAGTCTTATGGAGTCATCTTTTTCTTTCAGCTGCTTTCGTTAGATGTCACAACAGTGGATCGTCTGCTCCCATCTCACCCCAACACTCTGCATGTCCTAACACATCTTATGGTTTGATTGATTAATCCAAATTTGGAAGTTTTGGTATAACAGTGAGTGTCTATAGCTGTCTGTAAAACACAGTGGAGGCCTTGTCTTGGTTTGGCGCTGCATTTCAGTCAGAATGATTCAACAATACCCTTCTGCTTGCACTCTGGAAAAACTGAGCTACTTCTTGAGAGGAAGCACTAGTGTGGTAACAGACCAGTCTTTAATGATTTGAGTTTTAATATTGTTCCCCAGTTTCCCTGTTAGAAAACATGTAAAACACCATAAGCATTCGTATTCTCACCTAAACTTGAAAACTTGAATGTAAAAACTTGTGTACCATATTATAAACTGTGCAGGACTACAAAAAAAAATGCCTGGGAAACTAAAAAAAATCTGGTCCATCATCTTTGGAGATGCTGAGTTACCCCACGGGATGCTACACATGGAATTTAAAGGGAATCTCGATGTAACTGCGTTTGCAAACTTTTTGTGATGGTGGCATGAGGACATTTATAAGCATCATTGTGTAAACAGTTGGCTCTTAAAGGAACAAAGCAGGGAAAAGTGGGCCAACAGTGAAAGGCAAGCTTTATTAAGTTTACATGAAACAGAGAAATAAAACAATGCAGTATTGATTTGTCTAAGTGTAGATGTTCACTCGCGCTTCTCAACTTGCTGCCTTGGGTATCCATATAAGGCAAAACAAAGTAGACAGAAAAATTAAGGACATTAAACAAAATTGTTCAAACACCACACTAATTTTGTATTTGAAGAGCTGCGATGACACAGCAACACTGTCCCGTCTCTGCCACAATTAGTATACAGTGAAGCCTCGTTATAACGCTCTTCACCTCTCGCGGCCTTGCTGTTTCACGGATTTTTTTAATGCAGTTTTTTATGCTTTTTTTTTTTTTTTTTTAACAGTGTATGAACGTGCATCGTGTTCTGCGTCCTGATTGGCTGTCAATCAATCTCCTCCGTCCCTCGTCTCTGTCCAGTACAGAATGTGTTCGGCTTGAAAACAGGTTTTGATCTTTGGTTTCCTTCTATAGTACTGTATAATAATTGTAAAAAATAAAGCTGACTACTTTGCGGATTTCGCCTATCGCGGGTTATTTTTGGAACGTAACTCCCGCGATAAACGAGGGTTCACTGTAATACCTCTGCACATTAAATTGTGTGACTCAGGCCTGTCACAGCCAACGGGCTTAGCAATTTTTCAGGTGGAAACTGCCTTTCAAAACTGTTATGATCAAACCTACAGCACCCAACACATCTTGTTTAACTTGTAGCCATTCCTCTGTCATTATTATGTCAGGTTAGTGTTCCTAATCTCTAGCAAGTAAAGTTATTTATAGAGTGCTTTTCACAGACATAAGTCACAAAGTACTGTTTCACTAAATAAGTAAAAGGTAGGAATAATCACAATAAAATATCCATCCATCTATTTACTTCCACTTATCCGGGGCCAGCAGCCCAAGCAGAGAAACCCAGACCTCTCTCTCCCCAGCCACCTCCTCCTGCTTATCCAGTGGAACTCTGAGGCGTTCCAGGCCAGCTGGGAGATAATCCCACCAGCATGTCCTGGGTCTGCCCTGGGCCTGCTCCCAGTAGGACATGCCCAGAACATATCACCCATGAGGTGCCCAGGAGGAACCCTAGTCAGATGCCTAAACCACCTCAACTGGCTCCCCTCGATGTAGAAGAGCAGCGGCTCTACTCTGAGCCCCTTTCAAATGAGTGCACTCCTCACCCGTTCTCCAAGGGAGATCCCAGCCACTCTTCTGAGGAAGCTTATTTCTGTTGCTTATATCCGCGACCTCGTTCTTTCAATCACTACCCAAGGCTCATGACCATAGGTGAGGGTAGGGATCGACCGGTAAATCGTCAACTTCACTTTTACGCTCAGCTCTCTCTTTACCGTGATGGACAGCATTCGCATAACTGTAGCTGCAGCCCAAATCCACCTGCCAATCTCACACTCTCCTTTGCCCTCAATCATGAACAAAACCCTGAGAAACAAACTCTTCCACTTGGGCCAGCAACGCTCCACCTGAATCACCAACTTACTGTATCGCAGTGGAGGGGTTTGTGTCTTCCAGTGATCTCAGGGTCGATGTTGTGGACTTTTACCCACTGGTAGGGTCTCCCAAAGCAAACTGGTCCTGGGTGAGGGGGCCAAAGAGCGATTCGAAAGACCCCTATGGAAAAGTCACCAAGGGAGCTGTTTACCCTGCCCGGGATAGGGTTCCGGGGATCCCACCCTGGAGCCAGGCCTGGGAAAGGTACTCAAGGGAGAGCATCTGGTGACCAGGCATTAGCCCGTGGTGCCTGGCCAGGTGCACCCCCAAGAGAATTGTGTTTTAAATCATAATTCATCTCTCAGCTCTGTTATTAATTACTGCTATAGCATCATTAAATTTATACCCATCACATCTAGTATCACTACAGTAAACTGTGGGGAAAAAAAAAAATCTGTTGTCTCAAAGATTCACATGTTAGCAATTGCAAGCATTGTTGAGTTTGGCCTGGTCATCTTGAGTATGCGAATTTGCCAATCCTGGTGTTCTCTGGCAAACCCCCATCTGTGGACGTCGGGCCCTCATACCATCCTCATGAAGTCGGTTTCTAACCGTTTGTGCAGACACATGCACATTTGTGGCCTGCTGGAGGTCATTTTGCAGGGCTCTGGCAGTGCTCCTCCTGTTCCTCCTTGCACAAAGGCGGAGGCAGCGGTCCTGCTGCTGGGATGTTGCCCTCCTACGGCCTCCTCCACGTCTCCTGGTGTACTGGCCTGTCTCCCGGTAGCGCCTCCAGCCTCTGGACACTACGCTGACAGACACAGCAAACCTTCTTGCCACAGCTCGCATTGATGTGCCATCCTGGATGAGCTGCACTACCTGAGCCACTTGTGTGGGTTGTAGAGTCTGTCTCATGCTGCCACAAGTGTGAAAGCACCACCAGCATTCAAAAGTGACCAAAACATCAGCCAGAAAGCATAGGTACTGAGAAGTGGTCTGTGGTCCCCACCTGCAGAACCACTCCTTTATTGAGTGTGTCTTGTTAATTGCCAATAATTTCCACCTGTTTTCTATTCCATTTGCACAACAGCATGTGAAACTGATTGTCAATCAGTGTTGCTTCCTAAGTGGACAGTTTGATTTCACAGAAGTTTGATTTACTTGGAGTTATATTGTATTGTTTAAGTGTTCCCTTTATTTTTTTGAGCAGTGTACATATATAGTGCTCACAGCACTTCAGCTATGGCCACCTTGATGCTATTTTGGCTCATTCTATGATGTTAATCACAAGCCATCTTCTGCTGTGATGTTTAATGCCAAGCCTGGACAGGGCACTCCAGAGAGACTGCCCAGGGAATCCCCAGCAGCCTACCTCCACTGGTAAGTTCCATGCTCACTGTCCTTCCTTTTGACATTTGCGGATGAGGGGTTGGTACTTTCCAAGCTTTCTCTCATGCGTCTCCTCCATCCTCTCCTCCGATGGCACAGTCAGCTCAAGAAGCACCACTTGCTTAGATGTTCTGGACCACAGGACTATGTCTGGTCTCAGAGTCATGGTGGTAATCTCCTCTGGAAACTTAAGTTGTCTCTTGAGGTTGACTCTCATTTCCCAGTCAGCAGCAGATGCCAGGATTCCTGAGCCACTTGATGTCCCACCAGAGCTCTCCCCTGCACTGATAAACCTGATCAAATGAGGCGCTGTTGTCCCTGAGATTTTGCGGGTCTTTTTACTCACTTCCCCCAAGACCTGAAGCCAGTTCAGCCAATATCTGGTCATGGCCAGGCTAGTTCGGCAAGATGACAGTACATGTTCCAGGTTTGGTCCCAATGTGCACCCTAGGTTCTCAGCCAGCCCCCAGCAGTGGAGGTCCACTCCTGTCCAGGGTTTGTAGCCAAGCATCTCCTTCACACTCTCTTACATTCAGCTATGTTCGAGGGCCGGTGTCCTGCAGGTTTTAGATGTGTCCCTGATCCAACACACCTGAATCAAATGGCTTAATTACCTCCTCAGTATGCAGTCAAGTTCTCCAGAGTCCTGCTAATGACTTCTATATTTGACTCAGGTGTGTTGGCTAAGGAACACATCTAAAACATGCAGGACACCGGCCCTCGAGGCCTGGAGTTGCCCACCCCTGTTCTATACCATTAACCCAAACTCTTAATGGGTCTCTTGCTGACAGTGGGGATGAGTTCTTCTGAGTTCTGAAGCTGAACTGGTCCTGGACATGTCATAAATGCCTTAACTGGAGCCTGCTGAAACTAGAAAGAGAGAGCAAATTTCTCCCATATTGGCTTCTCTTCATTGGCTCCCTGTTAAATCTAGAATACAATTTAAAATCCTTCTCCTCACATATAAGGTCTTGAATAATCAGGCTCCATCTTATCTCAAAGACCTTATAGTCCCATATCATCCCAATAGAGCACTTCTCTCTCAGACTGCTGGCTTACTTGTGGTTTCTAGGATACTTAAGAGTAGAATGGGAGGCAGAGCCTTCAGCTTTCAGGCCCAACCTTGGGGGGTATCCTACCAAGTACTTGTCCATAGTGAGTGTCTTGGCTTCCTCCTCATGGAGGATATGCTTTGTCCTACCAAGCTGCCACATCACTGATTCTGGTCTTTCCCAGAAGTCAGCAGTCTTTCGTTGCTGCCACCATTCTTCCATGGTGGCCAACTAGTCTTTTGTAGTAGTCACTGGTTTACAGCCAAGAATAATCTGTAATATGATCAGATCGCTATCCCCTCAATGGCTGGGTGCAGTTCCAGCCACTGCCTACTTTCTTTTTGTTTTCTTTCTGTTGTGTGGTGCTTTTGTTTCTCAGGCCTACATCTTACATGGAAAAAAGCCAAAAATGTACATTACACATCACTCTGCTTTGTTGTAACTGTGTAGCTTCTTTTTTTCTTTCTTTCTTTTGTTCCATACCTAAAACCAAGACTGATTCAGATTAAATAATGATTAATTCAGGGCAGCAAAATTCACACAGTTGCTCATTAGTAAGAAGTTTTTAATTGCCAATTTGGATTAAATGTTTTTAAGAGTTAAATAGTGACTATTGACAGTTTCCACCCACACTCATGTCTGACCCAGGTTTTGAGCTGTACTGAGAATGATCTTTCCAACTTTTACCAGCTGCAGTATTGCTTGCTGCATAATATATAAAGGCAGATGTACAAGGTGGGTTATTAGCTCCCCCTGCTACACTGCTTCTCTGATTTACAGTTTAAGGAAGCAAGTAAAAACAAATAGAACATGTAAACAAATCAAACTGGTGACAAGTTTGTTTCTCTGTGGGTGAATCTGTGTTCAAAAAGAAGGAGACACAGAGGAGGGAAAGGAGAGGAAAAATACACAGCGGCTAATTAGTGCATGTTGGTGTGATTGTTAATGATGCAGAGGCACACAGCTTTCTGGGAGGGAAAGGCATCAATGCTGCTACTTCTCATTATAGGAGATGGATCTCACAAGTTTGCAGTGGCTGGAGCTATTAGGCAACAAATAGGTGGCTATCATGCAGGACATGGGGCCAAGATAGTGCCGTCTTAATGAGAGCCTTTCTTATCCATAATGAGCCTAACTGACTGTTTCCCTTTCTCTCATGGTCTTCTTCTCAGCCACCCCACCCCACAGGGACTCTGTGGTTTATGATGATGGAGCTCTGAGGGTAATATACATTTTAATGCTCCATAATGGGAGGGGATGAAGGATGAGAGAGGAGGGGAAAGAGGAAGAAAAGACAACAAGAGAAACAGTGGGTGGATTAGAAAAAGGCTTTGCACTGACTGTCTCAGCTTTAAATTAATGAGGAGGCTCAGAGCACCACGATAAATTTAGGTTTTCATGTGTAATTACGCTATGACTGCAGAGGTTCACTGAGGATAAATCACACAATTATTATGCTCCTCATCCATTTCCTGTGCCCCCCCTTTCTGTTTTTCTCCTCCCATCTATTTGTTGCTTTTGTTGTTTTTTATTCGTAAGCCAATGTCTTTTCTCAATAGTTTTGTACCTATGAGAGAAAATAAAGCCAAGACTCCTGTCTGATTGAGAGGGAGGAGACAAACTGAGGGGAAAAAAAAGTATTGTACTTTTGTCACAGTGAGAAACCTCTTGATTTTTCTTTAGTGCGGTGTCACATTTATGTTACTATGCCACTTACAAAACTGAATTTCTTGTGCATAAATTCAGCATCCTGTGTGAGGAACTATGATAAGGGAGGCCAGACAATTCCTGACCAAACCAAGACACCAGTCATCCAGCTGGACCCAACACATGCCCTGCTGGTCTTACTGTGCTGTCCAGTTGGTCATGTCATGCAATCCAACGCAGGAGCTTAAAGCTATCCAAGCCAGAAATCCTTGAAGGATTTTGCGATCCCTCAAGACGGCAGCTCCTGAGTATCTTTAACTGAATTAGAGTTTTTTCAGTCACTTTGGTTCAAATCTCACAGCAGAAAAGTCATTCTAACTACTCTTAATGCAGTTCTTAAATCAGTAATGCCTTTCCCCGCCCACATTAGCCTTTTATCATTGTTTTTATACACACTGCTATTGTTTCTATGCATGCTTCACTGCTAAATATATTTGTTACTGTGTTGATGCACTTCTCACTTGAATCTCACAACTCATCATAACAGTTTGTGCTTTAGTAACAACTCTAGATCGCTCACTCTCCTGAATACTGTCCAGCATTGCATTAGTGTTTTCAATAAAATGATTTCAAACTTTTTTAAAATACATAGGACAGCTGGGATAGGCTCCCAGCTTTTTCTTCCCCTTGTTTCATTAGTTAGATTATCTTCACCTGTTTTGTATTTTCCCCAGCTGTGTCCTCTCCCTAATTTCCTTGTGTGTGTGTTTTTTTGAGGCTTTTTTAGACCCAATTTCTGGAACTCTCTCTTCTTTTGTACGAATCAATCTCCATACAGACATAGCCAATCAACAGCCTTTTCTACACAGAACTACACACTGATGGAATAAACTGAAAACACTCCAGGCTTATTTTTTTTGAGTGTTCAGTGTGACGGTCTGTCATAATACGTATATATAAATATACGGGTTATTTTTGCATAATTAGTACAGAACCACTATAAAGTAAAGCAAAATTATGAGGGTAATGTTTATTCCTTGTGCATGAACATCACAGAAACACACATGCTGTGTATACTTTGGTACATTACAAAACACAAGAAATATAATAGACCTGTAACCCCCCCCCAAAAAAAAAGGAGGGAAAAAAGCAGCTGCGTCTAGCTCCATCACCCTCTGAAACCAAACATTACAGCATTGTCTGGCAGAATGGTGTATACAGTTCAGTTGTGCGAGTTCAGTAGTATGGTATAGTTAATAGGTTTTCATACTTATTGTCATTCCGAACAGTCGGGATAATATTTGCTACAGTTTAGCGGCTTACATTAGGCTCCCTCTGCCCAGCCTCTCAAAAACTCAACCCATGGTTGTCCACATGGTCAACCAGAGTGACCCAGACCTCATTGGTGATAGTTGCTGGTGCTTGTACTCTTCCTCCTCCTGCCCCTCAGACAATCCAGCATCCAGCAATTTAGCTTTGTAAAATATTGTGACTTTCTTGGTTGGTGTTTAATAATGGTGAGCCGTGTATCACTGCTGACCCGTTTACACACTTTGGATCCTTAAGCATCTTTTTAATCAGGACGGTGAACGTGATATATATATATATATATATATATATATATTTTTTTTTTTTTTAGCCCACAGCATAATGTCTTTCCTAAACCAAACTATTTTTGATGCAAAATTTGATCTCTCAAATGGGACACATATGACTGAGAGGTCTTGAGAGGTTTCTGCAATGGGAACACACCTAAATGTTCAGGCGACCCAAAACCTGAAAGGTGAAAGCAGTAGGAGGTTTGGCAGTGAAAAATAGGTTTAAATGGAAATTAATTTTGGTTTTTGCATCTTATGCATTTCAAGCATTTAAAGAGCAGTAGTCACAAAATTCAACACACAACAGATATAAAATACAGGTGTAATAAGATTAAGGACTTTTACAACTTCTTAAGATGTGCTGTCTGACGCATTTTGTCCAGGTGCTGATTGATGGTGTTGGACTAGTTTGTTCACAAAAAGTAACACATAAAAAAAGAGAGCTAGAAAGAAAAGCGTAACGCCACCTCTTGCACTTCCACACTGCTGAGTAATTGCAGCATGACATGTCCCTTTCTTACACACCTTGTCTGTTTATCTAGTTCAGACAGAAAAATTAAACCAGTTTGGCATCTACCAGACTGCTGGTAAGTTTTACAGTTAAAATTACTTTATGTGGAATTTTAACCTATTTAGCATAAATGAAACTTATAAAAGACATAAGGCCAAAATATATTCAAGAGAGTTTATTTGAAATACATATTCTATATTCTGAAACTATGCTTGTTTAGCATGTGGCTAAAAAAGCAACCTAAGATTAAGGCCTATCCTTCTCTGGGAAATCTTTGCAGAGATTACGACATAACCTACGTAAGTGGCCGACATGGTTGCCCGCATTTCCACTTGTACTGCTGCATTATGTTTTAATTACCATGTGATCCTTTCTCAAACAAAATGACAGACAAATAAAATGCTGCGACTAAATGGGGGTGAGTGGAGGCACAGGACGGAAGACAGAGATTAATAATAACTAGTGATTAAATGCTGAGTGGTGTATAAACCCATAGACAGTGAAAAGAGGTGAGTGAAGAAGAAACATCCTGCAGGCCTATTGCAGCATAACTAAGGCAGGATTCAGGGTCACCTGATCCAGCCCTAAGTATAAGCTTTATTAAAAAGGAAAGTTTTAAGCCAAGTCTTGAAAGAAGAGAGGGTGTCTGCCTCCTGAATCCAAACTTAGAACCGGTTCCACTGAAGAGCATCTGAAAGCTGAAGGCTCTGCCTCCCGTTCTACTCTTAAGTATGCTAGGAACCACAAGTAAGCCAGCAGTCTGAGAGCGAAGTGCTCTGTTTGAGTGATATGGTACTATAAGGTCTTTGAGATAAGATGGGGCCTGATTATTCAAGACCCTGTAGGTGAGGAGAAGGATTTTAAATTCAATTCTGGATTTAACAGGGAGCCAATGAAGAGAAGCCAATATGGGAGAAATCTGCTCTCTCTTTCTAGTCCCTGTCAGTACTCTAGCTGCAGCATTTTGGATCAGCTGAAGGCTTTTCAGGGAGCTTTTAGGACAGCCTGATAATAATGAATTACAATAGTCCAGCCTAGAAGTAATAAATGCATGAATTAGCTTTTCAGCATCACTCTGAGACAGGATGCTTCTGATTTTAGAAATATTGTGTAAATTCAGAAAAGCCGTCCTTTGATGAAGCAACAGTATCTGACACTGGGAATATGTGCATTGAAGGACATATCCTGGTCAAAAATCACTCCAAGGTTCCTCACGTTTAGACACCATGTTTCTAAGATTTGTGGGGCCAAGTAGAATAACTTCAGTTGGTAATGCTTTCTTTTACAGCCTGCACTTAGGCCGTAACTACACATATTTTACAGGCATTTACCCTGTAAGTAAATTTAAGTTATGTGTAATAAGGCTCTACTGTTTTTAATAAGGCTGTTCTACTTTGAATAAGGCTGTATTATTTTGACTAAAGCCGTAATTACACATAAGAGACATTCCTGCAGTTTAACTATTTGATGTGTGTTATCTGGCTTCATGGATAGATAAAGCTGAGTATCATCTGTATAACAATGAACATTCTGTATGCATTCTACTAATACAGCCTAAGGAAAGCATGTATAATGTAAATAGAACTGATCCTAGCCTAACCCCATGGAACTCCAGAATTAACCTTAGAACAAATTACTGATCATATTTGAAATTGAAGCATTAAGTAATGGTAAGACTTTCTTTAGCAGTTTTGTAATAATGGGGTCTAATAATTTCAATTTAATGCAATTTTATTTATATAGCACCAGATCACAACACACAGTCACCTTGAAGGCGCTTTATATTGTAAGGTAAAGACCATGCAACAATTATAAACCCAACAACAAAACGACCTCCTATGAGCAAGCACTTGGTAACAGTGGGAAGGAAAATACTGCAAAATAAAATAAATAAATATGTTGATCAATTATTAAATCATTTACAAAGAGAGAGAAGCTCTAATGTTTAACAATCCACATTTAACTGTTTTAAGTTTCAGGATTCAATAATTTATTGCCATGTCAATAGGACTTTGTTTCAGTTAAGATTCACGCACTAACAAGAACACTCAGTGTGATACAACAGAAATGAACAAATACCAGGATAAAAACATAGTATACATAGAATAAAATAAGAATCTATACCATAAAACAGAATAGATACTAGATGGCAATATTAAAACTGCTGTAAAGTGATTAGCAGCATCAAATTACAAAAAAAAAAAATACTTATAAAACAGTTCAGTTGTTGTGTTTAAAATATGTCCAAGGTGTTGAGAAGTCGGGCAGCCTGTGGGTATATACTGTTTCAAAATCTTGTCGTTTTTTTGCTGATGCTTCTCGGTCTTTTCTGTGAGGGGAAAAAGTTAAAAGGGCAGGTAGCTGGGTGAGAAGGATCCTTTACAATCTACAGGCTCTTTGTGTGCAACCTGTTCTTATAAATGTCAGCAACAACTGGGACTTCACACCCAGTAAATTTGGATGCAGCATGCACCACCATTGCCTCTCCTCCTCTGCAGTCATACTCCCAAACCAGACGGTTATGGCAAAAGTAAGGATACTGTCCACAGCTCCTCGATAAAACTGTAACAAACCTCTGCTGGACACGCCACACCTTTTTAACCATTTTAAAAAGAACAGTCTCTGATGGGATTTCTTTAAAACAGATCTGGTGTCGTCCTTCCATTTCAAATGGATGAGATGTTAATACCGAGAAATTTGTAGCTGTCCACTCTCTGCACCTCTGTGTTGTTGATGAAGGGAAGGTGATCCTTGTGTTTGGGTGGGCAGTCCACAATGAGTCTGTGAAACATTCACTTCCAGATTATTTGTGCTCCACCAGAGATGAAATTTCAGTCTTGTAAATTGATTCATCATCCCACGTGATTAAACCCACCACTGTAGTGTCATCTGCAAATTTGAACAGTTTAACTGACTGATAGTGTGAAAAAAAGTCAGCAATTTAAGGAGGACATGCAGCGAAACGTTTCACTCTTGGTCCAGTTGGGGAGGGGCCCAGAGAAAACTACAGAGTCGGACAAATTTACACATGATTCAATATTAACTTTAGTGATCTCTGATTGGCGTAACCGGGTTTCATTTCCACCGACTTCAATTATTATTTTAGGAAATCTATATTTATCCTTAGCCAGCAGTTTTAGTGTTCCTACTATGTCACCTGCTGTGGCCCCTGGAAGACAGTCAAGCTGGCTGCTGGTGTCTCTAGCTTCACGTTTCTCAAAACAGAGTCACCAGTAACCAGAGTGTTTTACTCGGAGGGTGTGCTGCTGAATGAGGAACATTGATTTGAGACATGAACAGGTTGGTGGTGCACTGGGGGTTTCTGTTTAGGGTTACACTTTCTCCTCACCATCACCCAGCTTTCCTTGTTTCCCAGCTGCTCAGGATAATCTGCTGGGGGTCAAGTAATGGTGGCTAAATTACCTTCACCCACACCAACTAGAGGGGGCTGGCTAGATGTAGGGTTTTCACGGGTGCAGAGCCAGGTCTCCAATTCACTAAGCCTGGCATTCAGCAGGCTACATTTATTACAAGTATTGTTATTACTAAAGGAGGCCGAGGAGTAGGGCTATAAAATTAATTGAATTTCAATTTTGATTTTGGCTCAAAATCATCATAAATGATCAATCCTGGTAACTGCTATTACCTTTCTATGTATTTATATATTTATTTATTGTGTTTATTTTATAATGTACTTGTTTATGTTGTCATTTATTTATATATTTTTATATTTTATTTTCAATTTAGTATTTATTTTCAAGAGATTATAGTGTGTGTTCATTTTCTGGTGAGGTGACGAGAAATGTGATAAAAATGACTACAAATGTGTCATCAAAACCACTGGATGCATATGCATCACTGATGGTAGTAACATCAAGCTACTATCTAAATGTTCATTCAGTTGTTTTGTAGTTGTTAATATCTGGTTTCACTTGGTAATAACATTATCCAAATGTAACATAAAAATTATCAAATACGGATCAACAGAATAAGAGGAATGATTCTAACATGTGACAGTAAAAGCCCAATAAAGATATATCATAAAAATGAATGTCAGGGATAAAGAAAGAAGTGGTGTCCAGCTGCAGTTCAAGCTGCAGTTGTTGGAAATGCTGGATGATGGGACTTTGTTCAAATTCAAACAGCCTAAAGCAACAACTCTGCAGCTAAGATGATGGGTCTACATCAGTATAAGAAAATGGTGACAAATGCCATGGCAATGTCTCACTCAAAATAGGGACAGTAAACAGGAAGGTGGTGACCACAGTGCTAATTTAAAGAACTTTCTCTTTAGGTTACTGATCTACAGGTGATAAAACCTACCGGCCATCTGTACCTCTGTCTCTCTCTCTTTCACTCCCAGCATGACTGCAGTTTGCTCTAACAGACATGAATGAGGCTGACAGTGGAACTGTGACACAGTATCAGTCTCTAAAATGCCAAGCTACAAGTGCTGTGGTGATGTAAATCTCCTCAATCCTGCACTAATCCCAGAGTTCTCTCCAAATGCCAGAGGAGCTGCTTTCCTTCGCAGGTTCATTGATACGCTATCAGCTCTGGGCTTTGACTGATACAGCTGAAACACGGAGCTATTGGATTACAGATGCAGATGGAGATTATTTAATCTTTTCAAATGTTATAATTTATATTAAGACAAAGCTAAAAATGTCTAACTAATTGTATTTGGTTGGTGTGTGTAACATAAAAACACATTAAAAAAATATATAAATATTACAGTAAAAAAAACTTGCCAAATGCCAATAATAACAGACTATAAAATCCAAATATATTGCCATACTAGAAACACTGAATTGCTGTAAACAATACATAGCATTAATTTTTACTTTCATGTTTTGTAATCAATTGATTGTGTTTGTCCTCCAGGCTCAGGTCTTCCAGCAGAGGCCTGGGAGTCTGACAATCCTGCACTGTATCTTAACTGTTCCTAGAACTGCATTTTTCTGGACAGAAATCTTGGATGTTGTTCCTGGAATATGCTGGAAGCACTCTCCCAGTTTGAGCATTCAGATTACCATGGGGACCACTGTTGCCTTCACTTTCAACATCTTTCTAGCTCTTCTCCTAGTCCTCGATATTTTTCAAGCTTTTTGTGTTCCTTCTTCCTGATGTTATTATTGCTTAGTATTGCTACAGCTCTCCGTATGGCCTTATACCACTACTATATCTGGTTGGTTAACCATCACCAGTTTGACTAAGCTAAGAACCCGTGGGACTTCCCGATACAGACAAACATTCTCAACCACCTTCGGGGGGGGGTATCCCATTTTGAGCTTGGGACTTCCAGGGCATATTTGGCACCATACTATGTATGCCTGCCTGCTAGCATCTTGCACCCTGCTGTTATGTGCTGGATAGTCTCAGGGGCATCTCTGCACACCCCACACCTGGGGTCTTGCCTGGTTTGGCAGAACGATGAGGAAAATGAGTAACAGAAAACATAGTAAAGTTTGGACACATTTTAAAGTGATAGGCAGAGTGTAGACTGTGCAAAGTTAGAATTGCTTATCGAGCAGGCTCCAAAAACAACCTGCACAGGCTTATATGAACGGTTCATCCATCAGTGCAATTAGAAGAACATAACAGGGCAGGTCATATCAGGACGGAGACACAGGATCACCCCCTCACAGGCCCTTGGTTTTTCTGAGTGCCAATTTTTGTTTTTTGTCATTTATATTTGGAGCACTCTATTCTATGTTGAGTGTATAAATAAACATTGGATATAATGTATGTTATTACATTAGTAATTCATTTTACACATTTTTTTTAATAAAATCTGAGGAGCCACTTGAGAACCAGCTCTCAAAAAAAGAGCTGGAATTCCCACCACTAATCAGCATACCCGCATTAGTAAAAATCAGTCTCAAAATCAGCAAACAAAAAGCAGCAGACAAAAAGTTTTTTGTTGACCAGTGTTTTCAATGTATTTACTTTTTTGAAACAGTAAAAAATTTTGAAGAACAATGTAACATTGAAATGTTGATTGATTTATTGTATGATAATACAGATCTGCCATTTATAGGTAGGCAGCTGAACAGGCTGGTGCTATATTGTGTTGCAATTGCTAAGTAAATTGTAATAAATTGAGTTTTTCACAGACCAAAGTAGTGTGATTTGAATTTACTTAACTACACTGTTGTGTTGTGAAAGTGAACTAGTACAGATGGAATCATCTGTCTTTGTCTTAGAGGGTTTTCACTCTGAATTTATTTACTTTTTGATTTTCCTTGATTATTCATATTCTTATAGCTGAAATGAACTTCCCTACTGTAGCAGTATATATGCCATATATATATATATATATATGGCATATCCAAAGATTCTCTCAATCACTCAGTCTTTTAGTACCACTAAATCTGTTAACTGTTATGGTGCCTCCTGAAATTATATTTATTGGTTGGCCTTTTTAACCTTTTTTGTCCAACATTTTATCATTTATGTGGAAAACACTCTGCAGTTGTGTAAGTGCTACAAGAGTGGTTATTATTAATATTATTACATTTTATTCTTGCTACAAAGAGGATCATGCTAGTTAACAGCAAACACCTCACTGACAACTTGTTAGTCTTCAAGCAGAAATCCCAGAAGAACTTCCAACCATTCTGTCCTTCATGCTTCAGTCAAGTCTGGACCTAATGATTCAAACACCAGTCTTTTCAAGGCTAATTACAAGTAAGCAGCATTTTAGTTCAATGTTGCAAATAAAAGGTAAATGTAAGCACAACTCAAACTCAAACTGATCTTCCTCAGAGTCTGAGCCACCAGCTTCATACACACATAGAAGAAAACAGGACTTTGTTGTATAGCTTTCCGGATTTAAATCTAATTAAGTATCAAGGTGACTGATAGAACTTGATGTTTCAGCACTATTCATAATTAGAATTTAAGAAGAAAAAAGGAGTGTAACGTACTCTGAAGTTTACAAAAAGTCTAGTGAAGATGTTCTCTGGAGAACAAAGGAAATCAAAAGGCAAGAGAATCAAGCACTCCTCAGGCAAAAACATAAATAAAAAAGGAAATAAAAAACAGTTATTAAGATGGCTATTTTATGATGAAATTAATAAAAACATGGATATGAATAAATACATATTTTAAAAATGAGATAAGTAGCAACCCACAGATAACCTGGCTCAAACAGCCATCTTCAGGGAAGACTGAAGAAGGCTGTTTGTGTGTATAGCTTTGTGAAAAAGCCTGTTTTCTGTATCAGTGTATGATAAAACTCCCCTGCTCCTTACCAGGTTCTAAAATGATTTAAACACAACCTCACATGAACAACAACACATGACACATTACACTGTGTCATTATTTAACATAACCTAAGTCAAGGCAGAAAATGCTTCTGATATAAACTGTGGAACATTACATTGTTGCTCTATATTTGACATCATAGAGCTGCTTCACAAATGGTAAATAAACAGCTGTGAAATTCAAAATAGAAAATGCTATTTTTGTGTTAGAAATTGAGGGCTTTTTTTTCTTTTACATATTTTGACAAGCAAACATTTGACCCTCTTTGAAAAGGTACATACAGAGGAACATAGTTATCAATCAATTCAAGTTCACCATATTTTTTTGCATAGTTGTCCACCAGACTCTGAGATCAGCTTACTGAAATTTCCTTTTTGAGGCATTCCTTGATGGAATTGCCTCTTTGGTTAGGGTTATTATCCTGTTAAAAGTTATAGTTGTTCTTCTAGTGTTACAGATTTTCTAGGTAACCCTGTATTATCTTCAAGCACTCTTTGATATTATACTGAATTCATAGCTGTCCAATCACTGCAAGCTGACCAGCAAGCTGGTCAACCAACATACTTGACAGTCAGGGTTCTTCCCATTCTACTTTTGGTCTATTTGTACCAAATATGACTCTTGTTAGTTGTGCCACAACTCTACCTTTCATATATGTCTGGAGTACGCTGTGTCAGAAGAACTGCTCTTTTCCTAAATGTTCACATTGTGATACATTTGCTGAGGAATTTTATTCTGGAAAAACTTGCAGTCATTGGAAAGCTCTGTTATTTTCCTTTTTTACATAATTTAATATGTGTGGTAGAGTTCATGACAATTAGCTTTAGATAATAATGGTAAAATAGAAAAAGTATTTAAAAAGAAAAAAACAGCATGAAAAACCCAGAAAGTGGCTGCAGTGGACACTTTATTTTGTTTTATCCTCTGTCAGACTGCCCCAGGGCAGCTGTGGCTACATTAGTAGCTTACCACCACCAGGTATGATTGAGGTGTAAATGAATAGTGCATGAAATTGTAAAGCATCTTTGGGTGACTAGAAAAGCGCTATATAAGACTAATGCATTATTATTATTATTATTATATACGATGTATGTATGTTTTAGCTTTGTTCTTCTCCTTGGCTGCTGAAACACCAACAACAGCACAAGCAGGAGTAGCCCACAGACCCTTCTTTGACGCTGCACAGCTCTGCTTATATCTTCCTTAATCTGAGCTTTCTTTCTAATATAAAATTGAACATTTCTTTATTTCTTGACTATCACCTTTCTCTGCACAGCTCCACTATAACTGCTTGTCTCTCAGCTAAGTTTTGTGTGTGTGTGTGTGTGTGTGTGTGTGTTTGTCTTTATATTTTGTGAGACAGGTACACATTGTCCAAATACTCTGGTCAGCATGTGAGTTTTCTAGCTCCTTTTCCCCACTTTTTTTTTGAAGGCAAATCCATGTTGATGTTTCTGACTGGCTTAGAGTTTCCTTTGGCCAATTTCAGTTCCAAATGAATTGGGGGACCCCTGTAGGAGATGACTGATTGCATTTCCACAGAGGCTCAGTGGCATGTTGCACCTGAGATCAACTTGGCATCCTGGCATGAAGGCAAAGTCCATAAAACCCACAAATACCCACAAATATCCTCTGTCATTCAGTGTGTGCTACACAGAATCACAAACCTCCTGACTGTCACTATTATGCTAATCTGGGGAATTAACTAGTGAAGGGTAATGTCTGCACTTAAACACACACCAGGAGGAGAGCACAGGCCTCTGGAGGACCACTCTCACACAAGGCCAGATATAGTAAAGGGCATGTGAATGGAACAGTTTATATCTGGCATTGGTGGGAGACACATTTTTTTCTTGAAAAATATCCTGTTGGTAAATTATATATTTTTAACACATATTTGTCATTCAGTTCAACTTAGTTTTATCTTTATAGCACGAGTTCACCACAGCAGTTGCCTCAAAGCACACAATATTGAATGGAAATGACTCTGCAATATTAGAGAGCAAGCCCAAATGGTCAGAAGGTCCTTTGTGAACAAGCAGTCAGCGACTGAGGGGAGAAAGGAAAAGGATGAACTTTTAACAGAACCAGACTCACGAACAGTCATCTGTATTATACTGAAGATTTATAAATAGCAGTTAGGTTCATTCAGGACTGGAAAAAAGACTTGATGGTGGAAGGATGAAGTACAGAAGAGTATTCAAAGGACTAGGTTGGAAGAAAAACTGGGATAATCAGGGAGATGAAGAAAGCAAACAGGAGTACTGAGTATGGAGTATGGCAAAGAGAGAGGTGGAAAAGGCAAAAGAAAGGGCTCATAGTGAGTTGCATCTGGGGTGGACACTAAGGAAGGAGGAAGAAAGGACTTCTTGTCGTGATCCTGGGTCTTCAAGCCAGGGTTTTGAGTTTGGACTTTCAAGTTCTGTTCATTATTTTATATTTTCTGTTTGAATTTTTCCAACGTGTCCTCCAATCCAAACAACAGTATCAGTCGTTTGTGCAGACCCTGAAATATGATCCACAATAATCCCAAAATAAGCACTCTTATTGTAGCTTGTCTGTGGGTAGTGTTGGCATACTGTAGCTTAGGAGGTAGACCAGAAAACCTACTAATCAGAAGGTTGAGGGTTCAATCCCAGGCATGTTGTATAAAGCACTTTGAGTGCTCAAGTATAGTAGTAAAGTGCTATATATGAACCAATTTATTATTTGAACTTTTCTGTTGCATCCAATGCCATTTAGTCTGTAAAGTCTTCAGAAATCTGAGAAAATACATATTTATGTATTTTTTTCAGGATTTGCCAGAGAAACCCAAACAAGTTATTCGCATGCCCTTTAATGTACAACTGCTAGAGGTCGCTTAATTTATTTAAAAACTTAGAAACTGAATGTAAAGTTCAAAAATGACCTATAAGGTAATTTTTAAAAGAGGCTTTAGTGTCTCAGCAATGAATCCCTGCAGATCCACGTTAGCATCCTGTACGAGGTGGGATAGCCATGTTTCCGTAAAGATAAACGAGACAAGACAAACATACCTAAACACAACACACAGGGAAACACCGGGAAGTGAAACCAAACACAAAACGAAAGACAAGGGACAAAGACATGGGGAACAAAACAGACAGAGGAACACAGACAGAACAAGAAGGCACAAAAACTACTGAACATTTCTTAGAAGAAGAAGACACACAGAGGGACAAACTAAACTAAAGAACCAGAAACTTGAAACATAATTGAATATACTTATATGAGAAAAAGGGACAAAAACCAAAACCAGGGATCACAAATAAAAACAATTAATCTTCAAAAGTCCATTAAACTCAAAATACTAAGTTTCACTCCTCCAGGAAATACACAACACCACGATTCTTCAGTTACTGATGGATTTATTCTCTCAAAAGCGCTTCAACATCACCGTGATCAAATCCACAGTTGAACTGTGCAAAATGCATGATATTGTACAAAATAAGCACACATTTGCATCATAGAGATGGCACAAATTAAACTACAGAAATGCAGGAGTCAGCATGAACACATATATTGAAACACCTCACTGGCTGCACACAACCAAGAGCGAATGAGTCCGTTTGCATAACAAAAAATCTTCAAAAAAGAAAAAAGTGTAATTCCATGTCACCTTAAACAAATGCTTAAACTTTAGTGGACTTCAGACTTCTCCTGCGCTTCATCTGTTTTTTCCTAGCAGAAAAGGAAGTGCAACACCTAAACATGTCCCCGGGGAACACAAAATATAAACATAATTCCCAGTTCCCCGTGTAGTGTTGACACAAGCAAATTACTATTCATAAAAAATAATTTACATAGAAAACATGTAAACAAAAACACATTAAATAATGAGACAATAATTATGGCAGTTAAACTAGACGTCAGACCTAGGACCATGACAACTTCAGTACTAATGTCAAATAACGGAAGACGTGGCAAGGCATCCAGTCCATCACTGATTACAAAAAGGAAAAATAACACACAGTTCACACAAACCAGTTCCTCAGCACAAGAGGAACTCAACTGCTTCTTTGAGTAATTTGATAGTGTTACATTCTGTAGAGTTGCACATAGATGTATGTGTGTGGTGCTTTAATTGATAGCGACATGGCCATCTTTCTGAGTTGAGAGTCTTCCTTTGGTTCTTTAATAAAATCAGTATTTACCATTTCCTGCCTTTTTTGGTCTCTTTTTCCGGTCATATATATTGCTGCTCCCCACATTACCCCCAGACCTCATTGTGGGTATGTAACAGATAGCTATAATAAACATTCATAAACCAGCTGTAAGATGAGAGGCACCAATCCAGGGTCCCCTTTTTGATTCATCAGGTATGACGGTCTCTCCGCAGCATCAACACAGGAAAAGCACCGGGCCCCGATGGTGTGCATGGACAGGTGCTACAGGCCTATGCGGCCAGTAATCACTCAGATAATTTAATGGGGATTTATTGAGCAGAGGGCGCACACACACACACACACACACACACACACACACACACACACACACACACACACACACACACACACACACACACACACACACACACACACACACAGATACACTGTGATCCAAACTGTACAGAAAGTTTGTGTTTACTGATATTTCTTTAACGCTTTGGAAAAATTGTATCTTAAACTGTCAGTTTACATAAAAGTCATTGTGTTTATGCTCTATCACGTTTCGCAGAGCCAGCAAAATGGCTACATGCTAAATTTCTGCTATCACAGCTGCATTGACATCTGCACACAATATGAAAAAGGGAAAAAGGATATCTTGAAGTATCTTAATGCCGCTTGCTGTACAACATCAGGCTGCAGCACACAAAAATGAACTTTTTTGCTATTAAGCTTTAAACCGTGTATCAGACTTTAACTACTCATTAGTTGAAAGTACTGCAATTTCTAGGTCACTTTGGCATGCTTTAACCCCTGTATAGGAAATATATATTTTGTACAGTGTGTCTTTCGTCCTGCCTCCCTTCCCTCACCCTCGTGAGGGAAGTCACTGCAGATGGCTGCCCCTCCCTAAGCCTGGCTCTACAGGAAGTGCTGTCCTGTTAATAGGGAGTTTTTACTTCCTACTGTCACCAAGTGCTTGCTCATAGAGGACCGTCTTACAGTTTCAAGCACCTTGAGGCATCTGTTGTGATTTGGTGTTATATAAATAAAACTGAATTGAATACACCCCTGAAGTTGTGGGCACTGGCTCAGTCACAAGCTGCCATATCCATAAAGGTAGAATAAGATTCAGCATTTTCTGAGAATGCAGGTATTTTCAATAACTCCCCCAAACCCTTAAATGTTGGTTCAAGCAATTTTCAACATTCCAGCAATCATGACTGAAAACTGTGGCTTGTTTTGGAAATAAGCAGATTCCCTCTATATTTTCCACACAGCTGTCTCATATTTTTACTGCTAAAGTCTCCTGTACTTAAGTAATTATGTATGCAGAGTTATTATCTACCTAACATCAGTGTTCCATTTGGAAATCCCCACAAAGTGATGTCCTGAGGCAGCAAGCAGCAGGTTCTTTAGCTTTTGGGAGTTTAGCAGAACATTATGAATATGCCTCCTGCACTGTTTGTATCAGCATAGTCTTTTCTCCCTCACCTCAGCAGTGGATATGATAATGCACTCAATAACATGGCTTTCCCTCCCGATTATATTTTACCCAGAAACAATCAGCAATGCTATTTTGTTCTTTCTCTTTCTGGAAAAGATGGGGTTGTTTTTTCCGTGAAACATTTCCATTTTCAGACGAGCTGTTAAGTGCTGGAGATAATACTCTTATATTGGGCATCACCTGCACTATGAAAATAAAAGCCTCAGATAAGAGGCAAAAAAAGAGAGAATAAAAAGAAAAAAATGCTCAAATGGCAGAATCCATTTGGAGTGAGCAAGCAATTGCTGCTCATTGACACAGCAATGTGCTAAACCTGACTGGTGAATGAATATTTTTGCAAATATATTGAATGATTTTACAGCAGATGCCTCCAGCAAAAGCAAACATAGTTAAAAACAATAAGCTTTGGGGAGAGCATGATGTGTGACTGTGATCAGCTCTTATTTCACTTTCAGAAGCCTAAACAATTTTCAAATATCATGTAGGATGCACAACAAGATGGAGAGAAGTGGAATAAAACTGAGCTGCTGTAGAGGCTGTAGATGCACTAAAACATTTTCATAGAACATAAGATTCTGAAAGCATGACACCCGAGTAGAATAGTTTAGTTTACACAGCTGTTTACACTCTTAAATGAAGAGGTATGATGTAACTAAGAGCTTATTAGCTCATCAAAGCCTTTTTGGAGTCCTTCACTTTCCAGCTTACTGCACTCAGTGACAGTGTTAGTACAAAGGATCTTGTTAATTTTGGTGGATGAAGAACAGTGGCCACTACTCCAGAGTAAACAGCAAGATTTTAATAATAATAGGTTGACAGCTGGGGCTATTTGTCTCTCTCGCTCTTTGCTGTCCTCTGACAGCATAATAAGAGGTATGCTGATGTTGATGATGACTCTGGAAAGGTAAGAGAGTTGGCCCTTAGATGAGGAAGAACCCATAGGAATAAAAAAAATGGAACAAAAGGAAGAAGTGTCACTTTAAAAAACAACACCTTTGAAAACTAGACTATTCAAAGGCTTTCTCTTTCCAACAATTATGGAGCAAGGGATTTCAAAATAATAGAGTTTTGGGTAATAACATGGCCATGTTAATCTCAGTGACAGACGTAGCATTTGCACGGGTGTAGATTTCAGAGGGGATGCCGGTGAAATGTCTTTATTTAGAACACGTGCACAGCCTCCATATCTCTAACCAGGCAGGTGCTCCTCTAATCAAAGAGGTGACATAAAAAGAAAAAAAAAAAAAAGAGACTGACTTTGTGCAGTCAGACTCAGGAACAGAGCTGAGATCTTCATTACTGCAAAAAAATAATTCCAGTACATACATATATGTTTTTGACATGGAGAAAATTTTCAAATTAAGCAGAAATTTCACAAAAACAGATCCAAGCTATTTAGAGTTGAGTCATCAGTTTATGTACACTCACCATGGGCATGAACGTCATGGTAATTTGGGGCTTCTAATGATTTTTTTTGAACTGTTCTTTTTCCAGGGTGGGAATCAGGAAGTGCAGAGGATTTGTAAGGAGGAAGTGAGGGCAGCTATGAATAGGATGAAGAGCGGAAAAGCAGTTGGTCCAGATGACATACCTGCAGATGTATGAAGATATCTAATGCAGTCTTTTTAAATAGGTTGTTTAACACAATCCTGGAGAGTGAGAGGACGCCTAAGGGAATGGAGAAGAAGTTTAATGGTACCAATTTTCCATTTCCACTTGTTTTGCAGTGGTGATGGACAGGTTGACAGAAAAGTCAGGCAGGAATCTCTGTGGGCAATGATATTTGCAGATGACATTGTGATCTGTGTGAAAGCAGGGAGCAGCTGAAAGAAGTTCTTTCCCCAGGGTGGAATGATTGTACAGCATACACCTTTAATGACTTTTAAAAAACAAGAATTGGATGCGCAAGTTGGAATTTATTTTCCATTTTCTCTGATCGATACAGGCTCAAATATGTACATTCAGTTCTAATATTTGGTTAAATGTCCATTAGGAAGTTGCACTTAACCAGATTCCTTTGGTAGCTATAAACAAGCTTCTGGCATAATTCTCGCTGAATATTTGATTACTATTCTTGGCAGAATTGGTAGACTTAATTTACATTGGTTGGTTTCCACGCACACACCCAGCTTTTAAGCATAGTCCACAAATTCTCAATAGAGGTGAGGTTGGGGGCTTTGGGGAGGCCATTCCAGAAGCTTAACATTAGTCTATTTTACCCATTTGAAAACCAGTTTTGATATGCATTTGGGGTCATTGTCCTGGTGACCCAATTGTGTCCAGGTTTTGACCATCTAGCTGTTGATTTGATGTGAATTTGAAGAATCTGGAGGTATTCCTCCTTCTTCACGATTCCATCCACATTGTGCAATGTACCAGTTCCATCCATCCAGAGTCTAAGCAGAGAAGCCCAGATCTCTCGCTCCCCAGCCACTTCCTCCAGCTCACCCAGGGGGACACTGAGGCACTCACAGGCCAGCCGAGAGAGATAATGTCTCCAGCATGTCCTGGGTCTACCTCAGGACCTCCTGCTACCACCACCATAATTGACAGTTGGTAAAATGTTCTTCAGTTTGAAAGCCTCACCTTTACTCCTTCAAACATACCTCTTGTCATCATGGACAATTGGCTCAATCCTCATTTCATGTGACCATAAAACTTTTGTTCTGAAGTGGGCATATGTGGGCAGCTGAAGATTTCATTCAAATTTGAAGGTATTCATTTTAGAGCAGGGGCGTCTTTCTTGGCCTTAGCCTTGTCAAGTTAAGACACTGAAGAACCATGAGCACCACTTCTTAAAAGATCTCAGTGAATATATGTATATATTTGAGCCTGCATGCATACTTTTGACCCTGTGTGGATTAGAGAAAATTCAAAATAAATTCAAACTTGTGCACCTAATTCTTGTTTTGTTGAGATGAGCCTTTCATGTTCCAGGAGGGTGGAGGGTGTATTATTGTAGGGTCTTTACCTGCAACACAAAGCGCCTTGAGGCAACTGTTGATGTGATTTGGTGCTATACACATAAAATTGAATTGAATTGAATGTCTCCCCTTCGAGCTGTGCCTGGTCGGGCACCACGGGCTAATGCCTGGCCACCAGATGGTCTCCCTTGAGCTCCCTCCCCAGGCCTGGCTCCAGATTAATTACCCTCCCCTATCCTGGGTAGGGTAAACAGTTCCCTTCGTATATCTTCTATAGGGGTCTTTGGAATCACTCTTTGTCTGACCCCTCAACCAGGACCAATTTGCCATGGGAGACCCTACCAGTGGGCAAAGCCCCCGGACGATAAAGCTCCTGGGATCACTGGGACACACCAACTCCTCCACAACGATAAGGTGGCGATTGAAGGAGGAGGAATATTATCAATAAGCATCTAAAATAAAACCTAAATTTGAAATCAGCAAAAATACTCACATTTAAAAATTCACATACAAATGGAAAACAGTTAATTTCAAAATAACTGCCTCCCAAGCTAATTAGTGGATGAAGTGTTCATTCCAACATTAAAGCTGTGTTTAGTTTGGGATATATTTATTTTTTCTAGTTATACTTTATTTCTGAAAATTGGTCATTGATTCAGGTTTTATGAAACGTGATTACTGTCAAATCAGCTTGTGGATAGATGCAGTTGTGGTCAAAAGTATACTTTTGATAGTGATAATCGTCATGAATGGCATACTAACTTTGGGCTTTTAATTACTTCTTTGAACTGGTCTTTTTCCAGAATGGGGTGATTGTACAGCATACACCTTTCATGTCTTTAACAAACAAGAATTGGGTGCACAATTTTGAATTTATTTTGAATTTTCTCCAATTCACACAGCAAATATATAGATACTTAAATCTTGTGGTGCTGAAGGTTCTACTGTATAATGTCTTAATGACAAGGCCAAAGTCTATTAATGTCTCGTTAGTGGTCACATTTGACTACAGTTTCTCTTTTCCAGCATGAAAAGGAGTTTGTTTGACTGCACTCATTGCATTGTCCACTACTCAGAATAATGGGAAAGTTCGATGAAGTGAGTGAAGATCTAAGAAGGAGAATTATAGATTTACAGAAGTTAGGAAGGTTTCTTGGACATTCTAAACAACTGCAGACTCCATGATCATGATAAATAATTCAGATGTGTCAAAACTTTGCCAAGGTCTGGAAGGTCAGCATTACTGTCAGAGTGAAGTGATGTTTGTATTACCATGGACCGAGGGGGTGCCGACCAAGAAAGAAGCCCCTGGTCCAAAATTGGCTCCTTCAAACTCAACTGAAATTTGCAGCCACCCCACATGGGCAAGCCAAATCTGTTCTTGATAAGGTTTTATGGTTAGACTAGACAAGGATTGAGTAAAGTTGAGGCTTCAAATCTAAGAACACTTTACTTGACTTTACTGTCAAGCACGGTACAGTGTAGCATCATGCTTTGGGGCTGTTTATATGCCAGTGGAACTGATACATTGCTCAAAGTGGATGGACTCATGAAGACGAAGGACTACCTTAGGCTTCTTCAACTTCACCTCAAATCAGCTAGATGGTTGAAACTTGGACACAAGGTGGGTGGCTCAGAGGATGAGCAGGCAACCATGTCTGCCACATGCCTGTGTGTGAGTGGCCTAGGTTCACATCTGACCTGTGGCCCATTCCTGTGTGTCTTCCGCTATATCTCTCTCTCTCCCCACTTTCCTGTCTGTGTTCACCGTGCATCTAAAAAAGGCCAAAAAAATATATTCAACCAGAATTATGCAAGAAGCTTGTTGATCAGTACCAACATCGCCAAAAGTGATTGAGGTGCAACTTGCTAAGGGACATTTCACCTAATGTTAGTGAGCATCTATGTATATATTTGAACCTTTATGTATACATTTTACCCTGTGTGGATTAGAGAAAATCCAAAAATAAAATCCAAAATAAATTCAGACTTGCGCACTAAATCCACCTGATTGAATATGTGTGACATTTAGTCACTAAGCAGGAGTGATGAAGAGAAGGACAGTGAATGGAGGGACCAAGAGGGCAAAATTTGTGCATATATTTACTGCTGCATTCAGTGCAAAATAGATGGATAATTAGAATGACATTTAGCACAGCCAACAGTTTGTGTCAGGGTTGTCCAGAGCGGGTCTTAGCTTTTGTTTTTCAGTACATCATTAAATATCAGCATGGCATCAATCTAGGGGCTTCGGCCATGAACTCTGGGCCAAACACACACTCATCAGTAGCGGTGTCTGTGTCAGGGAAGCCAGAGGTGGGTGGAGTATCACCAGTTCCAAATGAGGTGAAACTGGTGTTTTCTGCTAATATGCAACTGACCTCTGACAAGCAGTATCTCATGGCTCAAGCTATGCAGAGAAATCCACAAGGTCACATTAGTGGGCTAGTTATAACAGAGTGTCAAATGTCTGTCAGTGCATACAAGGCTAAAAGCCTTTAGCCATACAGTGGGTTGCTATCTATCTAAGATTTAATAAGTGACATTGGACCAGTCATAATGTACACACAATCATTAGTCAGAGCCTACATATTATACGGTCCTTATCTCTGTTTCTTTTACTTCACTCCATCTCTTTCTCTCTTCACTCTTGAATTAATGACACACTTACCCCAGGAAAAAGAGGGATCCAGGGAAAAGGAACTCTAGTTTCCAGTTGAGGATTGGGGATTGGGGAAGACAAAACTGGTGGTGCAATAAGCTCAATACACATAGTGAACATAAAGAATCAAGCTAACACTGCATATGTTTTCGCATTAATGCAGACAGCGTATTGATCCTGGATATTGACTCTGGAATGAAGCCAGTGAATTTGAGTAAAGCTCATTAGGCATGTGCATCCCTCAGAGCACACAGAGATAAAAGGGAAAAAAAATCCCGCAAAACTTTAGTAACATAAACGTCTGTCTTTTAACTAGGGAAATGTTCACGTAAAGGGAAAACTTGTAAAATATGCCACTGACCATAAACCATTGCTGGAGGGCTCACTATTTGCAGCTGTAGAGAAGTATATGAGAATGAGAAAAAAGTAATATATACTGGTTTAGGTATAAACAAACATACATACACACACACACATATGCACACACCCACACACACATACACAGTAATTGACAAACAAATCCATAAACATAAAGCCTGAAAGGAACACATCAGCAAGAAACGCTTTGTTGATGTCTTTTGATGAAGCACACAAACACTGCAAAATATGACTGTATTTGTGTGGATCTTTACTTTCTCAGTATTAATGCTGTTACTGGGAGTGTTGGCGTTTACTTTTTACCCAAAGAATAAAATGACAAATGTTTAAAAGTAAACTCCAGGAAATGAATTAATAAACAGTGGCTGAAACAAACAGACAATTTACGATATATAAATAAATACATTAGACATTAGAAAATGCCACACAGACTTCCCAGTCTCGGTTTATCTTATCCTTGAAGGTTCGGCCACAGTACGTACAGTTAAACCATCACCATGTTCTGTTATTAATCTGGAAAAGATTGCTTTGTACTGATTAATTGAAACATCAGGGGAGAAGATGTGTTTTTTGTACAAGGCTTTATTGCTGATGGGAAAAACCTGAGCCATGAGAACGAGCACTGGACGGACCAATGACGAAGGCAGCACAGAGACTCTGTTTGTGTGTAGACAGTGGCAGTATTAAAAATGTTATGGTTAGTGAGGACCACTGGCTCAGAGAGGAGGGAGACAGAGCACACACAGGCCTGTCTCTTCCTGAACTCTGAGCCCTGCGCATACATGTGTGATATTTTCTAATATATATTAAATGTCTTAATTTTTTTAATTAAAGTGTTTCAGGGGTCTTCCTTCACAAATAAACGAACGCGCAGATAACATAAGTAATATTGTAAGTGTAATTTTTAGTTTCAAAAACATGAAAACGATATTGTATTTTCAATGTTTATAAATATCTACAAAACATTCACTGAATACTCCTTTAAAAAATATAATTTCAACAGCACTACTTGTATATTATTTGAGGTGAGGCAGCCGTATTCTGAATTTCTACACCAACTATGAGAACCTGAACACCAACTGTGCAAGCTCATCTGCTGATCTCCTGTTGCGGGGGTGCTCAAAGCAGAAGAGCATGTGTATGTTGGCCAGATTAAAGTTTCAGCCATAACAAAATAAAATTCATAGTATGTCATCAGCTTGTGTTTTTCTTGTCTTGTTTTTTAGGTGGAAGGCATTCCTTCAAATGAATCCAGTCACTGGCACTGAACTCTAATTAAAGTTAAAAGGTGTAAAGCAATAAAGCCGAAAAACAGGACTGTAAAACAATAAAACAGTGGGATTCATGAGTGATCGAGCAATCAATAAAGACTTCTCATAGGCTGTCCCTGTTTGTTACGAGCAATATCATTTACTGTTGTGCAAATGTTATGACTGGGAAACGGTGAGTTAACTTAGCAAGTTGATGCGCAGTTTCTTTTGTCCTCTTATCGTCAGCTGATCACCAGTGTTAGGATAAGTGAATCCAGTTAATGGAACCATATCCTCACAGGCCCTGGATTTGTAGTGCAGGGCCCAGGTGGTTGAAAAAGTTTGTGGTTAACATCATTTGTACTAAATCTGAAGTATTTCCAAGCAATGATCTGCTTCAAAGGATCTCCACCTTCTGCTGTGCCAAACAGTTGATTTTTGTTGCATATCATCTTAAAGCAGTGTTAAGGCCTTTACACACCAGACACGTTGCATAAAAACAACATGAGATCCTGAATCTTTCTGATGCAAACTTGTCGTCTAACCTACACTGAACGTGTTGCATTTTTGCGAATAAACAGATTCTGGGTTCAGCCAGAAAGCAGCAGCAGGGAGAATCCCGGAGTTGAAGCTGCATCACGGCCACTTTCACGCATATTTCAGGATGTGAGTGGGACAGTTTAAGCTCTTCCTGGTAAAGTTGGGATCACATCTGAGGAGGTAGAGAAATAATTTCAGAGAGCCGACTAACGCAGAGCAGCATCTAGCTGTGTGTCTGAGGTAAAATAGCATGATTTTACTGTTTCCATATCACTGTATATTCATTGTATTTGTGTGCATTTTGTAATATAACCTCACATGTTGCTAAATGCAGCGCTCTGATTGGTCAAATCAGTTTATTCACTTGTGAAAGTCAGAAAAATCGAACTTGATCCAAAAAAGTAAATGCAGCAAATTTATCCTGTGAAATGATGCAATCGATGTGAACGGCTGTGTTAAGAACAGGCAAATCTGAAAAATATTTTGAATGCACGAAACATTTACACTAAATTTATGCATCCGGTGTGTGAAGGTCTTTACTCTCCTTTACTCAGACTAGTGTGGGAAACTTTAAGCTGCACAGTACAGGTAACAGCTATGATTGGCACATAGAAGCATGTGGTCAGGTGCTGATTTAGGGAGTGCTTGATTTGCCTTTGCTTTGCATTCTATTAGTGAAGCATGCATTTTCAATATTGCTTGATCATGTTCATTTAACTGTGGGAAAACAAAAATCATAATCAGGTTTAAAATTTGATTAATTGTATAGCTCTAACTAAAAGTACACATAATAGCCACTACATTTTCTTTTCTTTTACCACGAAGAAACAGAACTACACTGCTCAAAAAAATAAAGGGAACACTTAAACAACACAATATAACTCCAAGTAAATCAAACTTCTGTGAAATCAAACTGTCCACTTAGGAAGCAACACTGACTGACAATCAATTTCACATGCTGTTGTGCAAATGGAATAGACAACAGGTGGAAATTATTGGCAATTAGCAAGACACACTCAATAAAGGAGTGGTTCTGCAGGTGGGTACCACAGACCGCTTCTCAGTACCTATGCTTTCTGGCTGATGTTTTGGTCACTTTTGAATGTTGGTGGTGCTTTCACACTCGTGGTAGCATGAGACGGACTCTACAACCCACACAAGTGGCTCAGGTAGTGCAGTTCATCCAGGATGGCACATCAATGTGAGCTGTGGCAAGAAGGTTTGCTGTGTCTGTCAGCGTAGTGTCCAGATGCTGGAGGCGCTACCAGGAGAAAGGCCAGTACACCAGGAGACGTGGAGGAGGCCATAGGAGGGCAACAACCCAGCAGCAGGACCGCTACCTCCGCCTTTGTGCAAGGAGGAACAGGAGGAGCACTGCCAGAGCCCTGCAAAATGACCTCCAGCAGGCCACAAATGTGCATGTGTCTGCACAAACGGTTAGAAACCGACTCCATGAGGATGGTATGAGGGCCCGACGTCCACAGATGGGGGTTGTGCTCACAGCCCAACACCGTGCAGGATGCTTGGCATTTGCCAGAGAACACCAGGATTGGCAAATTCGCCACTGGCGCCCTGTGCTCTTCACAGAGGAAAGCAGGTTCACACTGAGCACATGTGACAGACGTGACAGAGTCTGGAGATGCCGTGGAGAGCGATCTGCTGCCTGCAACATCCTTCAGCATGACCGGTTTGGCAGTGGGTCAGTAGTGGTGTGGGGTGGCATTTCTTTGACGGGGCGCACAGCCCTCCATGTGCTCGCCAGAGGTAGCATGACTGCCATTAGGTACCGAGATGAGATCCTCAGACCCCTTGTGACACCATATGCACAGACCACAGACTGTCCGGGAGTTGGCGGATGCTTTAGTCCAGGTCTGGGAGGAGATCCCTCAGGAGAAACATCCGCCACCTCATCAGGAGCATGCCCAGGCATTGTAGGGAGATCATACAGGCACGTGGAGGCCACACACAATACTGAGCCTCATTTTGACTTGTTTTAAGGACATTACATCAAAGTTGGATCAGCCTGTAGTGTGTTTTTCCATTTTAATTTTGTGTGTGACTCCAAATCCAGGCCTCCATTGGTTAATAAATTTGATTTCCATTGATGATTTTTGTGTGATTTTTGTTGTCAGCACATTCAACTTTGTACAGAACAAAGTATTCAATGAGAATATTTCATTCATTCAGATCTAGGATGTGTTATTTGAGCGTTCCCTTTATTTTTTTGAGCAGTGTATATCTAAACCCTACCTTATGTGAATGCTGTAGTCCTTTTTGTTTTTTACATTTCTGACATTAGCACTGTGAGATTATTTCATTTAAAAGCTTTAGCAAAACTGTTACCCTAGAATAGGAAACAGATTTTTGAATCAGAACTCAGGTTTTGTCAGATTCTTTTCTTAATAATAATAATAATAATCCATTTTCCTTCAGCTATTATTCTTCAGCTTTGTTTTCCCATCTTCCACCTTTCTTTTCCTCACCTCATTTCTTTCTTTGACTGTCTCCACAGCCCTGGATTTTGGCCCAGTGTCTTCTCCTGTGAAACCTTTGACTGCCCTGGTATTTGTGGCTAATCTCATCCAGTCATGCCCGGTGGCAATGGGCATCCCTCCAGCACCAACCCCACCAAGCAGGCCTGCCTGTCTGCCTGCCTCCTTGGAGAAATGAAATTAGGGAAGAAATGATAACACAGTCATCCTCTCCCCACCCACAGGCTGATTGTATTAGCAGAGCATAAACTCAATTTGGTGCTTTTCTACGGCCATTGGAGAGGAATTGATTTGGATTTAGCCTAACTGGCTCAGCCACATGTCCTCAACCAACAGGGATAATTTCTGAGGAGGGACAGTAGTGGGTGACACTGGTAGCAGTGGAGGTTGTGATTGGAAAGTTGGAATAGCTATTTAAATACTAAGATGTACCAATATGACTAACTCAAAGTGACACCCTAAAGATCAGCAGTATCTCACTTTAATATTCCCCTCTGAGGGTGGCTCTTCTTATGCAGTCTTTTTTCCCCCTGAGTCTGGTATCAGAAAATAACATATGATTAGTCATTTTGTGTTTTATCACTATTATTTTTTTTCATTGTTCATGTCAAATGCCAACCAGCATTCACTTTTTAAGGCAAAAAAAAAAAAAAATGGTATGACATGCAAAATCTGTCTGAAGTGATGCTCTCCGCAGTCCCATTATATCATGTTGTTGGCAACAACTGTAGTTTATAAAGCTAACACATTCTTACAGATGCACATGAAATGACTGAATGTTGTTTGTTTGTTTGTTTGTTTGTTTGTTTAATCCCATGTATGACTTGGATTTTGATTAATATTATGTGTAGGTTCAAATCAGTTCCTGTTTTATTTTGTAACCATTAGTCCATGTGTAGTTCATCCAGGTAGTTTGCCTACCAAAGAATTGTCACCAATTCTGTTCATAATTTTCATGGATAGCATTTCTAGGCATAGCAAAGAGGTGGAAGGCTTCTCATCTCTGCTTTTTGCAGATGATGTGGTCCTGTTGGTTTCATCAGGTGGTGGCCTCCAGCTCTCCAATTCACACTGGAATGGTTCACAGTTGAGTGTGAGATGGCAGGTATGAGAATTTGCACCTCTAAGTCCGAGGTCATGGTCCTCAGCTGGAAAAGGGTGGGTGCCCACTCCGGGTCTGTGACAGGTTGCTGCCCCAAGTGGAAAAGTTAATAAGAAGTATCTCAGGGTCTTAAACCGCACTTAAACCGCATTGCCTAACGGTAGTGCCGGTCTCTGGCTGCATGACCACAGATGCTCGTCTCTGGATGAGTGATCTGGAACAAGCATTTCGTTGTGTACCTTGTGTGCACAATGACAATGAGTTGAATCTAACATCTAACAAATGAGGGGAGAAGGGAGCAGGAGATTGACAAATGGATTAGGGCTTTGGCTGTAGTGATGAGGATGCTGCAACGGTCCATCGTGATAACGAAAGAGCTGAGCATAAAAGCAAAGCTGTCAATTTTCTGGTCGATCTATGTTCCCACCCTCACTTATGGTCACAAGCTCTGGGTAGTGACTGAAAGAACTAGAGCTTCCTCATTCTCTCACATCCATTCTGATAGCTTCAGCAATCTCCCTACAGGAATATGCTGACATTTCTGAGTCCTTATATCGATGCCATGATTATTATTTCTTATATTAAAACAATGGCTGTTCAGTGATGATTGATCCATTTTCAAAAGCCAGGTTCACTAACAGAGGCCAACAGCAGTATAAGCACCAGGGCTTACAACAGAAAAAGGTCAGGATATCCTCAGCAGCTCACCTTAGTATCACTGACACTGGTCAGAAGGGCTTCACCGACTCGTACTGAATTCCTTTCACAAAGTTTTACAGCCTCCTCCAGAGTAAACATGTGGACTCTTCTCACCGGCACACTTGACAGCTGAGTTAAACAGTGGACTGACAGCAGCACTAACTAACAACATTTAACTGACACACATTTGTTTTTTCCGGATCTATTGCTAAGTGTTAATATTATTCAAATATGTTAAAATATAGTGTGTACAAAAATGTTTTCATACACAAAGAGCAGCAGAAACATGCCGGTCGGCCATTTTTGGTTAAATGTTAAAGAGTAAAAATGGGTTTCTATTATAGTAACTGTGCTATGGCTGTCAGAGGCTGTCAGTGAAGGCTGCTTTTGGATCAGATTATAAATGTTTACACTGGAACATTAAAGCAAAGTTGTCGTTTTTGTCTGGAAATCTTATAAAGCATTTTGTTCCAATAAAGCAGAAGTAATGAAATCCTTTATTTTTTAAAAAAAAGTGAGGTTGTTGCAGCCCATCGGCGTAATGTTTAACAAATAATGACTTTAAAAAATGTAATGATCATAAACACTTTTTATTCATCTTGAACATTTTAACTTTAACTGCATAGTTCAAGATATTCACACATCAGTTTTAGGAACTTAAGCTCAAAATCATTATTTTCAACTTAGATGAACAAAGCTAAGCAAGAAATTGCTTCACCTTCTGTTTGCCATATTTGGGCATAAACGACTGCTTCATCTGTTAGTCTAGTTTTTAGGACATCTCACTGCATTTGTAATCACACAAGCAGCAAAACATCAATGAATTTCCATTGAATATATCAGTTTATAGTGTATGTCAGCAGCAGCCTTTGAGCATAAGTATGTCTTATATTTAAAAATAGGTAAAAATGCCTGAAACCATCCGCCTATGGATAAATAATAATTAATAATTTGCTACAAATAGATGTTTGTGTTTAAGTTCTTATTAGATGTCAGTAAAATGTGTAACCACTGAACACTGATAACACTGCACTGTTGTAAAACCTCTGGAAACCTGTCACAGCAAAAAGTTTATTTTCCATCCAGGAGCTGGATCCTAATGCAGAGTCATGAGACAAGACTGAACTTAGAAACATGCAGCTTTATTTGCTGGTAAACTCAGGGAAGGCATCCAAAATATAAACCGGGCTGGACAGGAGCCAGGAAAGCACTAACCAGAAAGAAACTAGGAAACACAAAGGAACACAGTGTAGGGAAGACGACACGACAAAGAACTGAGGAAGACACAGACAATATATACATAAGAGGCAACGAGAGGAGACTGACTGAGACAAGAGAATCTGTAAGAAGACACAGGATCATGACATAAAGATACACATGCACACACCAGGACCAGCTTAAAGCTTTGATGGAGGAGTCCTTGGTGAAAAAACGTGAGTCTGAGGCAAGTTTTTTGGAACCCTGGCCCATGCAGTCAATGCAGCGGTCTCAATCAAATAATTAGCATGACTTTTTTTTTAATGTAGTCAGTTTATATTCACTTTGCTCACAGCATTGTTATGTGGCTTCAAATTGTATTAAACATGATTTACACAGGAGGAATGTCTTTGATGCATCTAGCTGATTTTTTTTCACCTTCTTTCCACACTAACTGTTCTTCCTCCAACATCTTCAAAGAAAGTAGAGCCAGGATGGTGACCAGGGAGGAAATCTATAGTGGAGAGGAGAGATGGAGAAAAAGTTTCTCTCAATATCATATAATACGTAAGTAATGTGTTATATTACATGCACCCTCAGTAAAATGGGCTGACTGACATCTGGCTACTTTTTTACACATTTTAAAAAGCTTATTTTACTAATGCATAAAATACAGTACCAGTCAAAAGTTTGGACACGCTCTCTCTTTCATATCAATCGGCGAGTGTGTCCAAACTTTTGATTGGTACAGTACATTTCTGTATGTCAAATGGCCAGGAAGAGCAGGGAAATACACAGACACAAGTGAGGTAACGCAGACTCACTGCCCTAATTACGGGCAACTCTTCCTAAAAACGCTAGCAACAACATATATAAACTTAGGGGGAAAAAAGGGACCTCTCAAGGAGGTCGCTTAGAGCCACTAACCAGAACATTGTTGTTATATATTACATCAATCTCCTACATTCTGTTCCAGTATTGCTCTGTCTGCTGCCTTGGTGGGAGGGCTGATCTCATATTGTTCCCCTGCCACTGAGAGTACACCATGGATGGTTCAGTGGAGAGCATCTAGTTTATTCTAATGGCTTCTGTCTCTTTGATATACCTCTTCAAGCGGGTAGCTAAGGCTGTGAGTCTTTGCTTAGCTGTTTCTAAAGCTTCAGGTATGTTGTTGTCCTTTTTAAGCACCCCTTGCTTCATCACACCTTTCTGCAGCTGTGACAGCTGGCTAACTTCCTTCCACCCTGCCATGATCTTAGCCTTGAGTTTTGTTTTCAATGGAGGGTACTGCTCCTTGTGGCTATTCATCTTATATCTAAGACTTTCAAAGATCTCTGCTTTCATGATATAGATCAGCTGGTTAGTTTTAGTGATTTTTGAAGTAGGGATTATCCATAGTGCTGTATTCACATCTTCTAGTAGACTTTCAAAGGGTACTTCATGTGGTCTTGGTAATCGACCACAGAGTGTTCAGGTTTCCAGCTTCACTACGATCTTCTCTTTCTTTTTTTTTTTAACCTGTCTAGTCCAGCAGCTTAACCAAGCAAAATTACTGTCTGCATGCTCTGTTGTGCCAAACACCATTGCTGTGCCAAGAGGAGCTGTGTTGTAGGCTCCTCTTGTTAGTTTCTTTCTTTTATTTTCTTTCTTTGTTTCTTTGTTTACCAGTTTAAATGGCGTGGCCCAGGAACACCAGAGCCGACAGGCGGGAAGTGGTGGGGAGGTGGTCACCAACTGCTGCATCTGTAACAAAAATACAAAAACACAACCCCCCCTCCCCAATAAAAAAATAGCCCCTTAAAAAGAAGAATACAAAAAAATAGATACTCTTGTTCTGTTGCATGTGTGTGTGCGTGCCTGTGTGTGTGCGTGCCTGTGTGTGTTGTCATAAAACATACTTGATAAAGAGGGTGACAAGCTGCAACAATGAGCCAGAGACAGACAGAGTGACTCAGGAAACCCAGGCTGCCTGCAGCCCCCCATGAGCACTGAAGACCCAAGACCACACATCCCGATGACAACCGCCTGCCCAACCCCAGAGAAGGAGAAGGGAGGTCCCAGCTGGGGTTCGCGTGGCTAAAGGGCAAGAGCCCCACAGAACCAGCGACGATCCCCGTATGAGCCAAAGGAGCTTCTCTATCAAGTCAGCTACTTTGGCATTCAAGATACCAGCGTGAGAGAGGGCTGAGTCAGGAAGGGCATCCGTAAAAACTTATGTGCAGGTCAACAAGAATGAGATTTCCATACCAGATCAGTCGGGGTTTCAACAACTGGACAGAGGATGCACCAAGAAGACAAGAAGATTTAGTGTTGGAATGAGGAAGACCACGAAAGTTTTTAAAGTAAGAGGTTGGCCAAAAAAAAAAAAAAAGGACAGTTTGGGTGATGAAGAAAGTAGACAAGAGTACTTGGAGGCTACTAATACAGCAAAGGCAGAGGTGGCAAAAAAAAAAAAAAAAAAAAAAAAAAAAAAGGCTTTTAGTGAGTCGTATGTGAGGCTGGACACTAAAGAAGGAGAAAAGGATTTGTATCCATTTTCAAGACAGAGAGAAAGCTGGGAAGGATATGCTGCAATTTAGAGGGATAAAGTCCATGATCCACACCATGAAGGCATGGAAAAGAGTTCAATTCAGTTCAGTTCAATTTATATAGCACCAAATCACAACTCAACTAAAGACATTTTATATTGTAAGGTAAAGACCATATAGTGAAAACCTCAACAGTTATATAACCTCTGATGAGCAAGCACAACAGCGGGAAGGAAAAACTCCCTTTTAACTGGAAGAAACCTCCAGCAGAACCAGGCTCAGGGAGGGGCAGTCATCTGAAACAGTCATTTAGGCTGCGGGGAGAGAGACAAGACAAACGACACACTGGGAGAGAGCCAGAGATTAATAATAACAACTAATGTTTAAATACAGAGTGGGGTATAAACACAGAGAGAGTAAAAAGAAGTTAGTAAAAAAGAAAAACTCATTATGGGAAGCCCACAGCAGCCTTGGCCCCCATCTCTCCTCCACCCGCACACTGAGCACTGGCTCCCCACAGGGCTGTGTGCTGAGCCCCCTCCTGTACTGCCTCTACACCCATGACTGCAGTCCGGCCCACAATAACAACCTCATCGTCAAATTTGCTGACGACACCACAGTGGTCGGACTCATCTCAAAGGGAGATGAGGCAGCCTACAGAGAGGAGGTCCTGAAGTTGACAGCTTGGTGTTCAGAGAACAACCTGCACTGAACACCATGAAAACCAAAGAGATCATCATTGACTTCAGGAAGCACAGGACTGACCCAGCTCCCCTCTACATCAACAGCAAGTGTGTGGAGAGGGTCCACACCTTCAGGTTTCTTGGTGTCCTCATCTCTGCTGATCTCTCTTGGTCAGATAACATCACAGCTGTTATCAAGAAGGCTCAGCAGCGACTTCACTTCCTGAGGGTCCTCAGGAAGAACAACTTGGACTGAAACCTGCTGCTGACCTTCAACTGCTCATCCATTGAGAGCCTGCTGACGTACTGTATCACAGTATGGTACGGCAGCTGCACTGAGGCAGACAGGGTGAGGCTTCAGAGGGTAGTCAAGACAGCACAAAGAATTGTTGGCTGCCCTCTCCCCTCCCTGATGGACATCTACACCTCCCGCTGCATCAGCAGAGCCAGGAACATCATAAAGAACAGCTCACACCCTGACCTGTTTGACCTGCTGCCCTCTGGCAGGAGCTACAGGTGCATCAAAGCCAGAACAAACAGACTCAAGAACAGTTTCTTCGCCAGAGCAATCACCACCCTGAAATCTCACACTCACCCACAGTAACTGTGCAACACCCACATCTCTGTGCAATATTATATTATTCATACTGAACAATATCTAACATTCCTATATTGTGTAATATCCAGTATTCATTCACTAGTGCAATATTCATTCACCAAGTGCAATATTCATCATCTTCATTATTATATGTATACACTTATTTACTTTTCTTACAATGTACAGATGCACCAATGTATGTATATATTTTTATACATTCTATTTTTTGTATATTTTATACATTGTTTATTTTCTGTATATTTCTTGATTATACTAGATTATAATATTTTATTTTAGAGAGTTTGATTTTCTGTTGCATGGCACTGAACAGGAGTGGCCCTCCAATCTCATTGTACATCCTGTATAATGACAATAAAGGCATTCTATTCTATTCTATTCTATTCTATTCTATTCTATTCTATTCTATTCTAAGCCTATTGCAGTGTCATTAAGAGAGGGTTCCGGTTCACTTGATCCAGGCCTAATTATAAGCTTTATCAAAAAGGAAAGCCTGTCTCCCTAATCCAAAATGGGAGCTGGTTTTACAGAAGAGGGGCCTGAAAGCTGAAGGCTCTGCCTCCCATTCTACTCTTAAGTATCCTAGGAACCACAAGTAAGCCAGCAATATGAGAGTAAAGTGCTCTATTGGGACTATGAGGTCTTTGAGAGAAGATGGGCCTGATTATTTAAGACCTTGTATGTGAGGAGAAGGATTTTAAATTCTATTCTAGATTTAACAGGGAGCCAATGAAGAGAAGCCAATATGGGAGAAATCTGCTTTGTCTTTCTAGTCCCCGATCAGCTGAAGGCTTTTCAGGGACAATTTAGGACAACCTGATAATAATGAATTACACAAGTCAAGCCTAGAAATACTAAATTCACAAACTAGTTTTTTAGCATCACAGACAGCATGTTTCTATTTTAGAAATATTGTGCAAATGCAAGAATGCAGTAGCAAATATTAAACAAATAAAAATTACTCTAGGATTCCTCACAGTGTTACTGGAGGCGAAGGTAATGCCATCCAGATTAAGTATCTGATTAGACACCATGTTTCTAAGATTTGTAGAGCCGAGTACAATAACTTCAGTTTTATGTGAATTTAAAAAGACTAAATTAGAGGTCATCCAGGCCTTTGTGACATCCCTGTAGTTTAACTAATTGATGTATCATCTGGCTTCATGGATAGATAAAGCTGAGTATCATCTGCATAACAGTGAAAATGTTTTCTAATAATACTGCCTAAAGCAATGTGTCAAACTCAAGGCCCGTGGGCCAGATCCAGCCTGCAATATAATTATATATGGCCCACAAGATAGTTTCACATGGCTATTATTGATGGCCCGCAGGTAAATAGTGCCCCCACCACTTATACTACAAAAATGACCATAGGAAAATTGAAAACAGGGATTTTCCAAACAGGTGGGAGGCAGAGGATCAGATCACTGACATTGGAGGTAAACTGTGTCTCTTTTCCTCGCCTGCAATGTGCGGGGAAAAGAGTGGATTGGTGGGATGGATGCGGGAGAAGATGCAGAGGGAGACCTGCACAAGTGGGCTGACAGTGCATCACTGCATCACACAGCAGGAAACACTGCGCAGCAAAGTCCTGAAGACAGAACGTGCCATTAGCAACACAGACAGTAATCTTTATGACAGGCAACGGTTTAAATCACCGTCAGTTTCAGTCTTCTCTGGAGTAAATAGCTTCTGAATTTGGTGATGTGCCTTCTCACACAGGTGCCATGAGCTGCCTGAGGAAATTTGTCAGTTGATGGAAAGTAAAGGAAAAGTCGCAGCAGGGCTCCGGGATGAAAGGTGGCTGTGTGAGTCGGCCTTTCTCTGTGACATAATGAAGCATCTTAATGCATTAAACCTGCAGCTTCAGTGATGGTACCACGCGATTACACATGCATGACGCAATGAAAGCTTTTCAAATAAAGTTGCACCTGCAAAAGGTGCAGATGCAAAAAGGGAATTTATGCCACTTTCCATGTTGCCAAAAATCAGACCAGGACTCCACCGCTGTATTTGCAGCTGCTCTTTTTACTGATAAACGGGACACACTGAGCAGTTTATGTGGCTTTTTTCCGACACATCGCAGTTTTTACTTGAAAAAAACTGCAAATTTTCAACAGCTTGAAATATCCTCATTTTCCCTGGTGTTATTTTTGAAGAAAAATATAATTTTTATGTTTTATTTAATGCGTTGAGGAAAAAGTTGTTGCATTCTGGCCATTCAAATTCATATTGCTGATTAGAATATTTTCAGTTTTAGACTGTTCAATAAATTAATTTTAATCCTGTTCGGCCCACGATTTAGACTGTGTTTCAATTTTGGCCTGTCCTGTGATTGAGTTTGACAACCCTGACCTAAAGAAAGCATGTATAGTGTAAATAAAATGTGTCCTAGCACAGAACTCTGTGGAACTCCGTCATTAAACTCCCTATTTATATGAACAAATTGGAGTCTATTAGATAAATATGATTCAAACCACTGTACCTGTGCTGTCTTTACTATGTCTATATGCATAAATGCTTTGAATTGCTGACTCATGATTGACTAATTAGATATATACATTAACAAGCAGTTAAAGTGGCTGCTGAATGTATGTAGCATGGCTTTACTGGACTATACAGTAGTTGGTGTTTTGTTCTCAGATTGTAAATATTTGTCTGTTTTCTGATGCATATACTTTTAGGAGTATCGTTTTGCTTTTCTCCATTTCAACAATTTTGTGTCATGGTCCCTGGGCTTTGGACTCTGAGTTTTGCAAGTTGTTGTATCTTTTAGATTGTGAGGATGATTTATGTTTAGGGTTTGTTCCTTTTCCATTTGGTGTATGGGGTTGTCAGCTTCTTTATTTATTATTACCTTCTCTGTAGTCTGTTGATATTTTGCTTATTTACTGAAGTCCTGCATTTTCTGTTATCCTTGGTTTGTCATATTTAGTTGCAGGCTATTCAATTGTTGTATTTTCCCTTGTGTTTGTGAGTTTGTTTATTAATGTTTTGTATCAGTTCTTATGGGTTCTTTTACTGTCTCATTCTTTGGGTCTGATCTTTGAATATTCCTTCTTTCCATTGTCCATGTATGCTCAAGTCTCTGTTAGTGATGTTTCCTTGTTTTGTTCTTTCTGTTTAATTTTGTCAGTCTCTTGTCTCTTGTCTCTTGCGCATTGTGTTATTTTGCTTCCTCTGTCTTATTTTCTTACACCTGTGTGTCCCTCATATATTCTGCTGTGTTGTGTTCTGGATCCACTCCTGCTCTGTTTGTATTCTATTTGGAGATTCATCAATATTAAAACTGTATTTTCTGTTCATTTTTTGGATTCCTCAGTCCTGGATTTTGGGTTCACAACGTCCCTGTTTCACTGTACTTTATGATAATTTTATAAAATTACAAATAAATCCTTTACATTTTATTTTTGTGTCTGAACACTTTTTACTCTACATCAGACCCACATTTTCCCAGTACTCTTTCCAAAGTCAGTAAGGTTTTGAAAAAAAACAAAAAACAAACAATTTGATGTCTAAGTATTAAAATGGTGAGGAAGGGTTTTCATTCATTGAGCACAGAGTTGAAGTGATTGAATAACTTTTTATGTTTTAACATATGTGAAATAGGATTCGATTGCTGCAGTGTCTTTGGCACAGGTGAGTCTGTGTTATAAAAACTGTTTTGAGAACTGCATTAAGAGAGGTGAGAATGACTTTCCTGCTTTGAGAATTAAACCAAAGCAACTGAGAAAAACAAAAAAGTAATAATAATAATTAATTGCAGACACTAATAAATGCCTGGCATTGCATGCTAGCTGCTATATGTAAATGCACACTGGTATAGTAGTCAACAACGCTGTATCCCACTGACTGTGTGGTGCTAAACATGGAGTCTTTTCTTTTTTCAGCCTCTGTTTACTTCATTCATCACAGTTCAATTTAATTTGACTTTCCTAAGCTATATTGAGTTTATGCTTGCTTTTGCTGGTTGAACACTAAAGTAATCCCTCTGAAATGACTTATTGTATTGTGCTGTACAGACAATGTCATCATTTGTTTTAATAGAAAGCAACTCCTATTAACATGCCCAAATGAAAAGGTCAATATTACCTATTTGGTATGGGCTATATGAGCAAGGTCACAGGAGGGGGACTGGAGAAATGAAAAAGAAAGAGGGAGATAGAGAGTGCCTATTAACATTTATGAATAATTGAATTCTGCATAGCTGGCCAAAGTCCAAGTGCATAATTCACTAATTGCAATCAGAGTGGGAAAGCCAGGGAAGCTGAGAGCTTTGTATTACTGTGTATATGAGTGCATGTAAAGCACCTTGAGGCAACTGTGGTTGTGAACTGGGGCTATATAAATAAAACTGAACTGATTTAGTATGTGTGTGTGGCTTGGAAATGTGAAGATAAGGGAACTGGCTTTGTGGACGTAAACGGGCGAACCAAACCCATCATCCATGCACGGTAAACCTCTTCTCTCCGGACCTGCTTTGCTTTGCTATTACACTTGCACACAAGGGGGTGTGGTTTGAGGTGTGTGTGTGTGTGTGTGTGTGTGTGTGTGTGTGTGTGTGTGTGTGTGTGTGTGTGTGTGTGTGTGTGTGTGTGTGTATCAGTCACTGATCCAGTGTTTATTACGATATTAAAGAAATAACTTTCACAAACATCATAAATCATTTTAAACGGTTGTTGCAGTTTTTAGGCAGTATATGGGTAACAATCATGAGTAATTGTGCCAACTATTGCCATTTGCAGATCAGAACTATCATGGAATATATCCTGACTAGAACAGTGTGTGTATATCAAAGCCTGTGTGCCACAGTGTTGTACAGTTACACTGGTTTCTATAAGGTTTGGAAATAATGTCCCTTAGCCAGTTAATCACCTACGCCAAGGTTATGTTTTTGGTTGGTTTGCATGCGTGCCATTCTGTCTGTAAACATGATAGCTTGAAAGGTTTTGAATGAAGTGTGATAAAACTTTGTAGGGCTCCATTAAATCTGCCTTATATCCACTAAGGTCTTCAAGGTCAACTTGACAAAAAACCTTATAACTCAGAAACGATGATTCTTACAAGTGTGGCGTGTTTTGCCAACATGTAGAAAGTACTGTATAAAGATTTTAAATATCATGTCACATTTGACCTCTGACCTCTCCTTCAAGGTCAAAAGATTGATCTTAAGGTGATAATAATGCTATATAGAGCTATTTTAAACTATGTTTCTTACTGCATTGCTTGCATTGAAAGCATAGAGAATGATACATGGGGATTCTAAATTCCACATTTGACCTCTGCTCTCACTTTTATATTTCACATCTGCCTTTCTTTCAAGCTGTCCCCAAAATGTGTTTTATATTTAAAGAAAGTATTATCAAGAGAAAAGAGAATGAGTTTCCTAGTTATTTATAAATATACTGTAATATACAGTGCAAGTTATTCATGTCCCGTTATTTACAAATCAGTACCTGTTATCCAGTACCTACTCCTATGTAATGTTTGTGTAATCAAAGTAAACATCTGTCATGCTACCCTCATCTGATTTTTACTAAACATATTTCATAAAGTATGTTTAAAAGAACAAGCATGCTGTAGTATCGCGAGACCTCGTGAATCTCGGCAGCATTGTACATGGCGGCGTGAATCTAACTACTTAACCCTTCCCTGATTTAGTTTTTTTCTCGCCAACTTACTACTAGACAGCGTAAAAGGTAACAATTATATATATCTCTAGTTAATTTCAATTGTTTTCAGCACTCTGGAGGACGGTGACGAGGATCTGCACAGTTTGCAACTGTATATCGACCAGTGTTTTGAGAGAGTCGTCATGAGGAAAGCGGAGAAGACGCCGACTCCCTCAACCTGCAAAAATACTCCATCCACAAAAAGAAGCCGCCCTGAAGATTCCCCCGGGATGGCATCTCCACCTACCAACGATATTGTGGAAATTTTGGAGTCCATTAATAACAAGCTGTCAAGCTTTGACGCCCGCTTGGCCCTGGTTGAAATCCTCCACAAGGAGTTTCAGGCCCTGCGGGAGTCAGTCGAGTTCAGCCAGCATCAGGTGGAAACACTGGCTGCTGAAAACGCTGTCCTCAGAGAGTCGGTGAATTCTCTCACCGAGGAAATGACCCGGCTCTCAAAAGAAAACAAAAAAATTAAAGAAACGGTTATCGAGCTTCAGGCCCGCAGCATGAGGGAAAATCTCGTGTTTTCAGGCATCCCCGAGAAGGCAGAGGAGGACCCGGAGACTACAGTAAAAGAGTTTATCCAAACTCACCTGAAGCTCCCGGATGACACCGTGAATAGCATCGCCTTCCATAGAGTCCACCGCCTTGGAGGAAAGCGACCCGGAGCACGCAGACCCAGACCGATCGTGGCCAAATTTGAACACTTTAAACACAAAGAGCTGGTGAAGAGCCGCGGCCGGGAGCTGAGAGGAACGGACTTCAGCGTTAACGACCAGTTCCCAAAGGAGATCCTGGAGCGACGCAAGGTCCTGTTTCCTATCCGAAAAAAGTTCATGGAGGGAGGCTCCCGGGCTGTCATCGCAGTCGACAAACTTTATGTGAACGGACAGCTTTACCGCGACCAAAACACCACGCCATGGCTTTACTGATCGATCAGGTGATGTGTCCACTCTGACATTTGTGTCTGATGTGCTCCTCCCACTGTAATTTTCATTAATAACCGGGTTAATAGTCACGTCTACATAGAATAGTCAATGCCGAATTAATCAGCATAGTGTGTTGTTGTCATTTGCTCATTTGTTTTGTTTTCTCCCCCGTTTTTCGACAATTGTTGTCTTAGATTACCTTTGGATCGGTTTTGTTTTTTCTCTTTCAGTGTTTGCACTGTTTTTTCACTTATGTTACTTTCCACCCCTCCCCTTCCGCATACGTTTAATGCTACAATTTACCACAAAAACATACAGCACATACACAGCTATACAGGGCGGACATACACTGACATACAGCGCAGACACATGCAGGCATGCCGCGCGCGCACACATACACATAGCTTTAGCGAACATACAACACTTCACCAATTAGTTTATACATGACTACACTGAGGTTTGTTTCATGGAATGTACGCGGAGTTGGTTCGAGGGAAAAGAGACTAAAAATTGTTAATCGGTTAAATTATTTACAGGCTGACGTTGTGTTTCTTCAGGAGACACATCTGTCTAAAACATCTGCACACACTCTCTCTTCTTCACAGTTCCCTCACATGTTCTCAGCCTGCTACAACTCCAAACAAAGAGGTGTAGCTATATTGATTAACAGGAAGATTAACTTTAACATTAACAACACCACAATAGATCCAGAAGGTAGATTTATAATAGTTAATTTATCTATTCAGAATACAGACCTATGTATTGTTAGTATATATGGACCAAATGTTGATGACCCCTCCTTCTTTCATAGCTTCTTCACCTCACTATCTAATCATTCTGACACTACACTTGTAATAGGAGGAGACTTCAACCTGGTACTTAATGCAGATATTGACAGGCTCAGTACAGCAGTGAGTCAGAGGAGCTGGCAGTCTGCAGACATTCTTAAACAGTACATGAAGGATTTTGGTCTTTGTGATGCTTGGCGTTCACATCACCCCACTCTGAAGGATTATAGTTTTTTCTCACCAGTACACAAGTCTCACTCCCGCTTAGATTTCTTTCTAGTTAGCAGCTCCATGATGATGGATATCACAGACACTCAGATTCATCCTATCACTATCAGTGATCATGCACCGGTGTCTATGTCTCTGACACAGAAAAGAGTCACACCACCAATTAGGAACTGGAGATTTAATACATCGTTACTTAAAGATCAAGACTTCATTAATTACTTCAAAAAGGAGTGGGCTATATACCTAGAAAATAATGATCTGCCAGGAATATCATCATGTGTTCTTTGGGAAGCAGGAAAGGCAGTAATGCGGGGCAAAATAATTTCTTACTGCTCGCATAAGAAAAATAAAGAAAACACGCTTGTGTTAGAATTAGAACAAAAAATTAAATCTTTGGAAATTGCCTATGCTGCTTCACCACAAGAACATATAATTCACAACTTGAGAAAACTAAAATTGGAATTAAATGAAATAACTGATAAGAGGACACAATTTCTGTTACAAAGGCTGCGTTTAGAAAATTTTGAACATGGAAACAAATCTGGAAAATTCCTGGCCAACCAATTAAAACTGAATAAAGAAAAAACAGCTATTTATTCTATTAAAGATTCAACTGGTAACATTATTCATGACCCACAACAAATAAATAAATGTTTCAAAGACTTTTATGAAGCCTTATACTCATCACAGATTGATCCATCTGATACTGCTATTGAAGAATTTCTTAACAGTATAAATTTACCAAAACTAAATGATGAACAGGTTGCAGCTCTGGATTCACCTCTCTCACCGTCTGAATTCCAAGACGCCCTACAACATCTTCCAAATAATAAGGCCCCTGGTCCAGATGGTTTTCCATCTGAGTTTTATAAAGAATTTTGGACTGAGCTAGCACCCATTTTTTTTAGAATGGTGACTCAGATTCAGAATGATAACACACTATCTCCAAATATAAACTCTGCTAACATCAGCCTGCTTCTTAAACCAGGCAAAGACCCCACACTCCCATCCAGTTACCGCCCAATCTCACTCATAAATGTAGATCTTAACCCATAAGAACCCACACCCATTTCTCCTTGGAGGAAAATTATGTGGGTCATCATTCTTAATGAACAGATCACAAAGAAAGTATTTCTGACATTTTTTTCAAAATAACTCCCCCCAGAGTCAAAGATCTGAAATGTTACTGATATGTCACATCGGGCGTTAAAGGTACATATTATCCTCAATATTAATGAATTTGCTTGATAGTCTTTTCTTGCTTTGTAACACTTACTCCCTTTTTATTATCATTTCCACAACAGTGGGTCAAAATAATAACTTTAGCTCTTGGATTCAACAACAAAATCCTCCTTAGAGTTGCTTTACAACACAAAAATTTGCGCACAGCTACATATTAGAAGTCTTCTTCACAAATGAGTGGAATTGTTAACAAAATTGAAAAAGTGACCAATAAACTACTCTTGGTCAAAACTTTTGTGTATGTGAGGTCTGCTTGGACCAGTGTGAAACCTTTTCCAAGCGAACATCTTTCCAAGCGAACATCTTTCCAAGCGAACTCATACTCTCTTTGGTGGTGGAGGTGGAGATGTGGCGCAGAGTGATGGTCGACCCCTTTGTGAGTGCCAGAGAATTAAGCTTGATGCCACCTCTGCCTGGAAGCACCTTTGTTCCATTGGCTTGTTGACTTCAAGTAGATTACAGTCGCGATGGTAGAGCAGCCATGCATTTACCATGGCCAGCATTAGGGTCTGCCAACACAGGTACAGGTATCACCTCCGTGACCTCATGTGGTACTTGTGTCTACCAACACATGCATCTAGGAGGTCTACCCCTCCCATGTATGTGTTTTACTCCTTCAGAATGTGTGGCCTGTTGACTTCCACAAATGCTTTGTCTGATTTGCTCCAGCATTGAGCTTTGTCCTGAGGTTCTGCGGCACAGTAAGGGGAGATCAGGGTAACACATCTGTTGTCATACCACTTGACACCGGCAATGCTTTCTTTTTTTTCCACTCTGGCATCAACAGCCCCTCTGCCTCTCTTGGCAAGACTTTTCTCATCCTCAAGCTGACAGCCAGCCAGGCGATTGCTTCTGATTGTTCCTACAAAGTAGATCTGCCACTGTAGAAGCTCAAGAACCAGTGCCACTGAAGTGAGAAAGTTGTCTGCAAACACTGTGTAGTTTTGGTTTGATGGCAGAGTTCTTCCTTTAAACACCAGTATTTTGCTGGGCAGGATTCATCTTGGGTTGTGGTTCCTCATTTAATTCACTATCGTCTGAATCGCAGGACTCACTAGACTCATCATTTTCAATGTCTTTGCTGCTGGGAGTATAGTCAGGGTCTTCATCTGAGCTATCTTCACATCCCTCAAACTCACTGTCATCTCCTTGAATGATTTCTAGTGCATCCTGGACACTGTACCGCTTTTTGTTATTCATGCTACAGAAACTAATAAAATGGTAATGAGTTATAGTGAATATATTTTGCAGTAGAAACTTGTTTATTAATTTATTTTGTTAATTTATATTTATTAGGGGAGCAGTAATTGTTTCTTAATTCAAATCAGCCAAAAAACCTCAGCAGAACATTACTTTATTTCTTTTTGTGACAAATATGCCACATGGGGTTTTTAATGAAAATTTTTTGTGTAAAGTCCCGATGTGACATATATGTCACAGCTATATTTTCCTCATTTATTTTATATCAAATTATTGAAAGAATTTGATCAGAACAGAATGAATACTATCAAGGACTTGTAATTGAAGGAAAACAATTGATAAATGGCTTGAATATTACCTTTTGAAGCAAAAAACAAGCTTTTTAAAATTGGCTTGCTCTGTGACATGAGCCAGTCAGGCACACGGACATCTTGGAAATGTTGTCAAGGTAACATAAACTCACATGACATGTCACATGACCACATCAGGTTGTTCACTATGTGTCACTTGGGGACTCCATGGGTTAAAATATGAGAAACAGCTGAAAACGAAAATTTCCAGAGCATTTAAAGGGGCGGTGACACCTGTGTCACGGTGGGTTCTTATGGGTTAAGATAATTTGCAAAGTCTTGGCCAGAAGATTAGAAAATATTACCCCACTCATAATACATCCTGATCAAACAGGTTTTATCAAGGGTCGACATGCAGCCAATAATACACGCAGATTAATAAATGTAATAGATTACTGTTCCATTAACAAATTAGAAACCACAGTTGTTTCTTTAGATGCAGAGAAGGCATTTGACCGGGTTAACTGGAAATTTTTATTAGCAGTTCTACAAAAATTTGGATTTGGTTCATCCTTCATTAATTGGATCAGAACACTATACAGCTCCCCCAATGCACGGGTTAGGACAAATGATCTTATTTCCCAAAGCTTCAGTCTGCAGAGGGGCACCAGACAGGGCTGCCCACTCTCTCCCTCACTTTTTGTCATCTTTATTGAGCCACTGGCAGCAGCAATTAGACAAAATGCAAATATTAAAGGAATTCAAACAAAAAATACAGAACATAAGATAAGCCTTTATGCTGATGATGTATTACTTTTCCTTGGGAATTCACAAGCTTCTCTCTTGAAGACAATTAACCTGATAGATAAATTCTCATCTATATCTGATTATTCTATTAACTGGAGTAAATCAACACTTTTGCCTCTAAACTTTAATTTTGAGAACACCACCATCATGCCACTTCAGTCAGGCAACATTAAATATTTGGGTATAAATTTTTCTGCCAGACTCTCAGACTTGGTTCGATTAAATCACATTCCTCTATTAAAAATGATAGAGGATGATCTCACACGTTGGAATAATTTACCTATATCACTCATGGGTAGAGTCTCCACCATTAAAATGATGGTCTTGCCAAAAATCCTCTATTTGTTCTCACTGATCCCTAATAAACCTTCTGTTGCTTGGTTTAAGACACTAGATTCAAGCATGACAAAATTTCTGTGGAAAAACAAACCATCACGAATAAGTTTAAAAACTTTACAAAAGCCAAAACGCAGTGGTGGTCTAGAGCTACCAAATTTTTATCACTACTTCC